>CM028346.1:23621555-23646922 GCA_016618105.1 Dendrobium huoshanense | reverse complement strand
TAATTATTAAAATTTATTTTTAAACTCAAAACTTAATATAATACATCATTATTTTTAGAAAATTATCTCATTTAATTTAAAAATAAAATTAGTTTAAAATATTAAATATATTTTAAATTGTTTTAATTATTAAATATTTTGTATTTTAAATTAATAATTGATTATAAATGATTAAAATATTTAATGAAATTTAAAATCTCATTTTAAAAATATTTTAGAATTTCAAAGAGATATTTAATGTATTTTTATTTTAAAAATAATTTAATTTAAGAAATAATATTTAATTATCTGTTTGACGACTAGCCATAATCGAAAGTTCTCTCTCTCTCTCTATCGAGAGGGGTAATTAACTATAGGATTTTGCACTTATAGGAAATCTGAACCCATATCATAAAGTCCTCGCAAAATGAGGGTGAAATTTTTGGGTACTATCTTATTCAAAACCCAATGTGTCTACTAACAATTTACCTTAGAACCTACTCGTTGAAACTCTCCTCGACGACCCAAAAAAGAAAGAGAAAACTGGCACAGAGAAGTTGAGGTTCAAATTTTCATAGCCCACATACTTAAATGTTATAATTTTTTTATAATTAGTTAACTATATGCATTGCAATTCATGATCTTAGTTTTTTAATGTTAATTTTTTTCTTTAAAAAAATCATAAATAAATTTTAATTATTTTCTATGATTGCATTTGTAGTCAAAATTTATTATCTAAATCATATTTTATCAATTCTAAATAGCCAAAAAATTAGGTGATAGCAAATTCTTAATTATTTTTTAAATATTTCATGAAGGTGAAATATTCTACCTGAATAATATGTATGATTGAATAATATTATTCATTTAATTAAAATATTAACATTTTTAAAATCTTCAATTCCTCTCATATTTATTAATGAAACATGTGTAGCTACAATCTTATCAGCCTCTTACGTCCCTAAGCACCGCACCACATTTATTAATATATGAACTTACAATATTGATACTCATCAAATTTCTCAAGTGCTAAATAACACTGCTCACAACATTTAGGTCAATTAAAACACTCATAAACACATCACATACACAAACATCAAATTTGAGACCACTTGATTTGTAGCCAAACAAATCAAGATGAGCTGTGTAACTAAAACACTCATCTTCAATCCCATACACTTTAATTTATAGAAAATTAAATTTTATATATTTATCATGAATAAAAATGATAAAATTTAAGTCTATCCTCTCATTATTTATGTTGCATATTTTCATTTGATAAATCAGAAAAATATAATAGGTCATTGAGTTCTAAAAGAATAGTTGTTGATGATGTAATAGACTTCTTTATGTTTTATAAGTGTTTTTTTTTTTTTTTTAAGTTATGGTATAAGGTTTTAATCTTATTCATGGCTGATTAAATATTTAGTTCAATGAAAATAATCTGAGCTCTTAGAGTTGTATAAAGATATTTCACATAATTGTTTGGTACATGAAACAATTTTATCACTTCTCTCCTATTTAGAGAAGATGAAGGTTACAGGGATAAGCTTGCCATCATCACAGAATAGAATTGTACGAGCTTGCCAACAGTAATTGATAGTAGCTGATAATGAAGGTGTAAATTTCAATAATGCTCAGCAATTGCTACAGGTTATGAGTTACATGTAGAGGAGATTGGCTATCTATATCCAACAGGGATATTTGTCAATGAATTGAACTATGTAATCTTTTCCACCACTATTATGAGTACAAGGCTTTGAGCTCGCTCAAAGGTATAATAGATGCTACAATGAACAAAATATATTTTAAGAAAGCAATTGCACAGAGTTTGTCTAAGGTTTCGTTTGGGACAACTTTTTTATTGCTTTCTAAAATAACTTTCTAGTACAAAAATTTCTTGAATTAGAATATTTTATAGTAGAAAATCGTTTTAGGAAACAATAAGAAAGCCGTCCCAAATGAAGCCTACGCGAATGCAATTCTCAAATCTATCTTCTTCGCTCCCTCGCTTCTTTGCGGCTAACAAACTCGCACAATCTGCAAGGCAATGTGTCGAGGCTTGCGGCACGAACCCTGCCATAATTGCCCAGAACACCACACCTTCTCCAAGCATGGAACTCAGCATATGCTACGGGATCATCAGCCACAGCCTTCACATACGAAGCCAATTCACTCATTGAGCTGAATTTTGATCCATCTATGATTGAATTCGGTGGGACGAAATCCCACACATTAGGAGCACCAAAATATATAGGAACTGCACCGGCATCGAGGGCGTAGTACAGTTTCTCAGTCACATAGCTCTCTGTTACAGTGTTCTCAATGGCGAGAACAAACTTGTAGTGTGACATGGCACAGTGAAGGTGATCCCACCAGTGAAGAAGAGAGTTACCGTTGGAGCATTCAGGGTAGAAGGAAAGTACCATGTCCAAACCTCCAACGTTATTCAAGCACTTTCCAAAAGAGTGGTGTGGCACAAGGGAGAGTAATCTGCCGGCAAGTTGATTCCGCTTGGCGAGGCATCTTGAAGAAGACCAATATATAAGAGTATCCTATAAATGAAAACGAATTGGGATTAAAAATAAATAAATGCTCTTCTTAGTTTACAACTCAATTTTGTGCAAAGGAAGCATAAGATTCAACGAAAGAAAAAAAAAATGTAATCCATAGCTATAACAGAGAACTATATAACTTAAGCTTCATTTGGGACGATTTTTCTCCTGCTTTCTAAAACAATTTTCTAGTACAAATAGTTTAGGGTTTAGGATTTGTACTAAAAAATCATTTTAGAAAGCAATACGAAAGTTATCTCAAATGAAGCCTTAGATGCAATATCATTATGCTTTCATAACAAACTTGAAGATACCACATATCATATGAAAGGATACATATCATTGAAGAGAACAAAAGCTGGATTTTATTTTTTTTTTAAATTAAAAGCTGGAAGTATTTAGTTCTTCCATGTTTACAAGATCAAAAAGTAGAGAATGCAACGCAGGTCAAAAGCAAAAGTATACTTACATTTAGTTTGTGGGAAGAAATATGGTAGTTCCGGTTGTTGTGGAACAATGAGCCTGCATATGTAGATTGCACATCATCGTTGGCATGATACCCAATAAAAATATCTTCAAATCCTGAAGGTTTTCTGCTAGCCTCAAGATCCATGTAGACACGCAGAGGATCTCCCTTTCGTCTCTGCCAGATATGAGTAGCATAAACTAGTAATGATCAAAGTACTCGACACTAAGGAAAAGGAATTTTTGAGGTTCCAAACGGCTAGAGCAATATGAGTGCATTATTGAAATATTCCTAATCTGCATTCTTAAACCAAGAGTTAACATAAAGCTCATGGTTTCAGAACACACAATTGTTAACATTAACAACAAAATAGTACTACAACTAAAGAAAAAATTGCTGTATGCGCATAACAATTGCATAAAGAAGCAGGACACTCAACCAATAACATACCCTATCTTGATGAATTAATTCATCTCAGAAATAAATGACCTCCACAAAGTTCCGTTAACTAGCAAAATAAATTTGCCCATTAGTGATCAAGCCTTTCACAAGTAGCCCCAAAACCCATAGAAAAATGGAGTACAATTGAGCAAGAATTAGTGTTGCTTGATGGTAAAGGTATTAATGCTTTGTACTATGCTTTGAAACATGATTACATGAAAATTTACACTCTGAGGGCAGGTAAAGAGATAAATATACAAAGGAACAAATTAGATGCGGGCAATAATAACTAATATTTTAATGCAGGAAAACGAGCTATTCGGGATGAAGCCCTAAGAAACGATCATTGAGATGTTCGATTAATTCATGAAGATTGTCAATCGTCACCATGCCTTAGACAAATAGCATATGGATCATCAACAAATAAACAAAATCTTGTGATCACTGATGTAAGAATGGGATGCAAAGGTAACTACAACATCCAAGGCCACAAATTTAAATCCAAATATTATTTGATCATTTGCATAACTCTTTATTAGCGCATGAATAAAAGGTACGTTCCAGAAAAGATGAAGAGGAAACTATGATGAAGAAGACAAAAAATGTGGCACTAAAATGCTGTAACTTAGGAGATATTGATTTATCGCTATCCAAAAGTGACAAAGATAAAATGGCTTTATAAATTCATTGATTTGGAAAGATGCTCAAGAGAAACTTCTGCATAAATAAAGATAAGGAAGGTAATCAACTATCTCAGGATAAACAAAAAATTTGACATTTCAGGCGAGAAACAAAAAGCCCCAAAATGCTATAACTACAAAAATCCATGCTACTTCAACTTTAAGTGCCCTCTACAAAAAGAAGAGAATAGAAAAGCACAGGAACAAGAATCAAGAAGGTTCTAAAAGTAACCTGGATAGTTTCAGACAGCTAAAGAACTAACTACAACAACCTCAGATCAAGAGAAGACAAATATCTGTTTGATGGCTATTAATGAATCCATCAAAGAGGTAAACGATAAGATAAACGATGCTGAATTATGATGAATTGCATGATACCTTATTTTATTAAAAGAAATTTTGATTAGTTTTAAAAAAAAAACAAGTACCGTGCATTAAAGAAATTGCATGCTAATTTATAGATTTACATTACATTGAGCTTTAGGATGAATATCCTTATATGATAAATTGTATAAAGAAAATCTTATTATGAAAGCCAATGTTTATTATTTACATGGCATGACTCCTAAGAAACCTTAGCATAAGCGCATCACATTCTTCACCTAACATTATTAAAAGTTCACAACATACCTTGCAGCATAGTATGCGCGCGCACACACACATGTTAGGTGCACTACTTCTAATAGCAAAATTATAGGAGTAGGCGGACAAGTAGAACACCACAACATGTTAGGATACCTAAGATCATTTGTGCACAGGTTTTGTATTCACCTCCTACACAGTTTGTTTGCCGCTCCCATTTCATAAGTGGACCCAAAGAAATTTGGTTCCCAAACTGACAGATTGACTTCTCGTGTTGGTATGCCTTCACTTTAGTACCAGTGAGGACAGATGGTACTTGAATAATTGATGCTTGGGGCACATCACAGCAAACATACAAAATTTGCTTCATTGGAGCCACGAATTGACAGTTATACGTCATTATGAGACAAGGCGAAAAGAAAAATTATTTGAGTTTGTACTATCGGCTATGGCTCCTTCGCAATTTAAAAAATTTTACTAATTGATGGTTTCAAGTATAATCTAACTAGCATCAACTAGCTTCCATGAGTGTGTTGATTTTTATTTTTAAGAATAAAGGTGATGCACAAGATTGTGCACATAGAGGAATTAAGTTAATGTGTCATACTTTAAAGCTATGCGAGAGAGTTATGGAGCATATGTTCCGGTAGGTCTACTATGGAAGCTATAAATTTATTGAGAGGTTTGATGGAGAAGTATAGAGAGAATAAGAAGGATCTACATATGGTATTTATTGATTTAGAGAAAGCATATAATAAAGTTCCAAGAGAAGTGCTATAGAGAGTTCTAGAAAAGAAAATGGTTGATAATGCTTATATTCAAGTCATTAAGGATATGTATGCAGGAGCAGTTACTTGTGTTCTATGAAGCATCGACACGGACACGACACGACACAGACACACATCATTTTTTAAAAATATAGGACACGGGTGCGGTGTGGACACGACATTATAATTTTTTTAAATAATAGACAAAAATTAAGGTGACATCATATTATAAATGACAAGCAATAATAAATCAATGTCATGATAAATTGTTTAGCTTATAATATAAAAATATTTAGTACAAAATGTCTAGTACAACCACAAAAATATAAACAAAAAAAGTCACTAAGTACAAAATGAAGGTTCAATTACTCAATAGATGGAATGATAGAATTAGATTCAAAGGTTGGTCTTTGGCTTTTAATATCATCATCATTAAATATCATTGCTTCCAACTCTGGTTCATCTAGAGAAAGATTTGCAACCTCCAATAATCTCATATCATCAAGGCACTCAAACCCATCTCCAGCAACATCCCACATCTTGTTATCACCTGTCATATAAAGTGGGGTCTTCCTTGATAGAAGACGAAGATTTGTATACACATAAATTAAATATTCAGCTCGTTGTGGATTTATTTTATTCCTCTTCATCGATTGAATAAATGAGTATGTGCTCCAATTTTTCTCACAATAATAAGAGGATGACACTTGACCAAGAAGTTTTATTGCTATTATTTGAAAAAGCGGTGCTGAAGTTCCATAAATCAACCACCACATTTTTGGATCCATCCTCCATCTGTCAACCAAAGATTCTTGATCATCAAAATCCTCTAAATATCTAAAGAACATTGCAAGTTCTATATTAATCTTTCTTCTCTCCTCCTCATTTAGAAAATATCGTTTTGAACATATATTTCTCATATTTGACACTTCTAAATTTTTTTATGGTGAGACACGTTGAGGATCTTCTTGAAGCCATTTTTTACTTGAATACTTTCAAATAATACAAAGCATATAAAATTATTCATTCATTTACCAAGAAATTTAAAATTAATTTAAAAGATGAATACAAATGTACCTTGGATTTAATGAATGGGCCAAACAATGTAGATGTGTGTTGCTTTTGGTCCACCTATCATCAAGAATGGTATAAACAATGTTCCAAAAACTTGAGTTTTCGTTAAGTGGCTTTCTTTCATATCTGTATATAATTTCTTTCACTTTTGTTAACATAGAGTCCCACATCTCATAAATCAAATGTAGGCATGATTTATCTGTGTGAGCCTCTCTCAACATGTTATAAATTGGATCGGTGAAAGCCAAAATGTAATTTATATCATCCCACCACAAATCATCTAAGACCATTTCTTTCACATACCTTGTCTTTCCGACATCATCTTCTTGATAGCAAGACCACTTCTCACTAATCACCATAGATTTAAGAGTATTTTTTATTTGTTTGAATTTTCTCAACATAATTATTACAAAGGCAAAACAAGTTTTAGCAACAACTAACATTCTCAAATGTGAGAAATCATTAAACATTAAAAGTCTCATAGAGTGATTCATAATAAAATTTCTGATCAAAACAACATTATCTGCAACCACTATTATCCAATGACATTCATTTGCCTATGTATTATTTGTTGCAAAAATATTTTTTAGAGCAAGATTTAAAGTGTGCACAACACATGAAGTCCAGAATATATAAGGATAAGTTTGCTCCACCAACAATCCTGCAGCTCTACATACTGGTGCATTATCTGTTATAACCTGCACAATATTTGAAGGCCCAATAATGACTATCACCTCTTTAATCAAATTGATAATGAAATATTTATCCTTGTATTCTCCTGCACAATTCAAAGCTATAATAAACATTGGACAATTCTCTGTAACAGCCATGAAATTAATGAGTGATCTTCTTTGAGGATCAATCCAACCATCACACATAAAAGTGACTCATTTTTCTTTCTACACACATTTTGTTGGTTCAAGTAATGTTTTAATATGTGCTCTTTCTCTTTCTAATAATTTTGATCTTAATGCATTGTAGCCAGATTGAACATAACCTACAATGTTGTTATTACATGCAAAAATGAATGCATTTTTTTAATGAGGACTTTTTACAAGGTTGAAAGGAAGTCTAGCTGAAAAAAACATACTTGCAATTTCACCATCCAATTCCTCTCACTGCTGGATGTCAAAAGTAGTCTCTCTAGCACTACTGGCAACTCATTTTCTTTTCTTTGAATCATATCCTTCACTTCTATATGATAATGAGTGATCAACTCTAACAGATGAGGAAGAAGTGTGGGATGAACCATGGGTACATGGCAAAAGATATCTCTTTAGGGAGTGCCCTTTTGATCCTAGATTCTGCTTCATCAACTTGTCTGTTCAATTCAATCAATTATGACATAGTGATCTTATGACACATTTGATAGGAAATACTTGAGTTTGCAAGTAACCTAACCAAAATCGGCGAACAAACAGCAGCCAAATGGCTGTCCACAGCAAGAAAACAACAGAAATCTGCTGTTTACAGCAGCAAAACAGCACTTGTCCGGAAAAATCTGAGAGAAAACTCGAAGGAAAGCTTGTATTTCACTAGTAGATGAAAAAAAAAACAGCAAGATACAATTGATCCTCAATTCGAGAGGAGGATCGATCTCTCCCAAATCTCTAGACGCCGCTAGAGCCCAAAGAAACCTAAATCTAAGAGATCTCAAATTTCAGTCAAATTCAAGATACTCAAACCCTAGCCAAATCAACTATTTAATGCATACAAATCAAAAGGAATTCCCTAAACAGTCCCTACGTTCAAATTTCCCTCTCAAAACGCTCAAAAAAACTTCCTAAACGGCTTTACGTGGGCTGGTCGGGCCGCTCGTTCTCCGCCAGGAGGCGGATTCTCCACCTGTTTTTGCGATTAGCCGATCCCGTGCGGACCGGCTGGACCGGTCCCATGGACCGGTCTAACAACATTTTAATTCCATAACCAAAAATCTTAGGTAGATGTTCTTTCACCCTAGAATAAGATCATTTGTAAGTGTCACCACAACAATTGCATTTGAATGACACATTCCCTCCTTCAAAAGTTTTTCCTAACTTTGTAACATGAATCCATAATGCCTTATCAGTTTCTACAGATGACTCTTTTGAACCACTACCACTAACACAAGAGCTCATTTTGCTTTTAGCCTTTTAAATTCACTGGTGAAATAGAAGAAATAAAGGCTTAATAAATTGGGTGACATATTGTAAAACAATTAAAAATTGTCAAACAAAGTTAAAAAATAATTAAAGAATTATTGCATCATGTATTATGACTATCATACTAAGAAATAATTAAAAATTTGCAGCTATGCCGGGGGTCCAAGTAGGCACAGTTCCCTGGCGGGGTTCGACCAGCAAAAGCGCAGCGAATGCGCAGCAAAAGCACAGTGAAATCGCAACAAAAGCATAGTGAAAGGGCATAAAATAAACAAATTTTTATTGTAAGAGTAATTTTAATCTAAAACAAATAAAATACTTTAAAAAAATATGTTCTTCTGATCACAAATCTACGGAATCATTGATAAATGAAAAGAAATGACGAATGGAGAAAAAAATGGCGAAATCAACTTACAATTTTGAAAAAAAAAATATGCGGTTTAGCGTCGGCTTCCCTCAGCTGCGTGCAAAACTAAGGAGGATGGCTTGTTGCTTATGGCCGAAAGAGAAGACCAAGGGTGTGATCTCCAGCCAACCGCTGCTCGCAGGAAAGATCTCCGGCCGACCGATGCTTGCCTCAATCGCTCTGGAAGACCAGGAATACGAATAGGAATACGGGATTAAAGAGAATATGAAGACTCGGGCGTGAACCGGCTAATATGAAATAACGAGATTAGGGTTTTTTTTATTTATTAAATTTTATAATAGCCGGACACGCGTGTCAGATGCATGCCTTATTTAAATTTTTTTAAAGGGACACACTAATGACGTGTCCGACATGTGTCCTCGTAGTGTCGGATGCGTGTCCGTGTCCGACACTGCATACCCTCTTAAAACAAAGTGTCGGTGCATCAGAGCTTGTATTCAAACACAAGGTGGTTGGAACAAGTATTTTCTTATTTCAGTTGGATTACATCAAGGATCAGCCTTAAGACCATATCTTTTTACTTTAATCACGAATGTTCTCACTAGACATTTGCAAGATGTTGTGCCCTGATGTATGCTTTTTGTTGAGGATATTCTTCTTGTTGATAAGGCAAGAGAGGAAGTTGAAGGTAAACTTGAATTTTGGAGGTCAACCTTAGAGTCTAAAGGCTTTCATTTGAGTATAGATCTAAAACTGAATATATAGAGTGTAATTTTAGTAATACTAGATCTTGGGGGAATTGCGACTTTGGACGATCAAGTCATGAATAAGAGTACACGTTTTAGATATATTGGGTCTATAGTTCAGAGTGATGGTGAAATAGATAACGATATTATTAGTAGAATTCAAGTTGATGGGTGAAGCGGGGGAATGCATCAAGCTTGTTGTGTAATAGAAAAGTACTTAAACATAAGGAAAAATTCTATAAGATGGCTATGAGACCTACAATGCTTTATGGTACAAAATGTTGGCAATTAAAAGAGAAGCATAATATTAAGTTAAGTGTTGCATAGATGAGGATGACTGACTTTATTCTTAGAGACAGGATACAAAAGAAGCATATATGTGAAAAGGTTGGAGTAGCTCCAGTGGAAGATAAGATTAGAGAGAGTTGCCTTAGATTATTTGGTCACATAAAACGGTGGCCTTCCGATAATCCGGTTAGGAAAGTAGATGTATTAGACTTGACTTTCGTTAAGAAAAGTATAGATAGACCTAAAAAGATTTAGTTAGAAAATATTAGAAATGACCTTTATTTTATTTAAATGAGAATTTGACTCTTAATGGGACACAATGGAGAAAAATGCCAACCTAACATAGTGGGATAAAGGCTTGATGTTGTACACAATTAAATTGAACTAAGGAGATGTATTTTCTTATTTGCTAACAATCTAAAATGATTGAAAGCATATTATGATGATTCATGGCCATGGCATAAAGTTTTGTCAAACCAATATGCTTGCATTAACAAAATTGTCGAGGCATAACTTGGCAGTTGGATTGCCAATACTAGAATACTTTAAGGATTGTGTGCTACTTGTCAGTTAACTAAAGAGACCTGTGTGTCATTCAAACCTAAGAACCAAATGTTCACTTCTATGCAATTAGAGCTACTCTAAATTGATCTATTTGGACCAATTGTCCAAACTAGTCTAGGAAAAATAAAGTATGAATATGTGATTATGGAATGATTACTTAGTTTTATTTTTGGCAAGTAAAAGTGATGGTGTAAAAGAATTCATGAAGCTTGCAAAATGAATGCAGAATGAGTAAGGATTATCATTGCATGTATTAGATGTGACCACCTTTGAGAATTTATGAATGAAAGATTTGAATCTTTTTTGTGATGAGCTTTGAATTAGGCATTATTTTTCAAGATATAGAACCCCACGACATAATGGAGTTTTAAAATGAAAAAAAAAACATTACTAGATATATATAGCCAGAATCATGTTCAGTGAATTTCTTCTATAAAAATATTAATATTTTTGAGTTGAAGAGGTAAATATTGCTTGTTATATAATTAATAGAATGGATATAAGATCCACCATTAAGAACACTCCGTATGAAATCTTGAGAGGGGAGAAACTAAATGTATCTCATTTTCATGTCTTTGGTTACAAATGTTTCATAAGAATGGATATTATAAGCTGAATAAATTTGACACAGCATATGATAAAGAATAATTCTTGGTTTATTCAAATCGTGGCAAAGCATTAGAGGTGTTCATAAGAGAATATTAACAATATAACAATTTATTCATGTGACATTTGATGAGCAGACCAAGGGGCTACCTAAAATGATAGATCAAGATGATAAAGAAATTAATAGCTTAGTGAACTTAAACTTAAATGAGCCAGAAGGTTCCAAGGAAATTCCTCTTGCTCCGGAGCTGCCTAAGGAGTGAAGGTATGCTTCTCGTCATCTTAAGGAGTTCATCATAGGTGAAAAAGCTTAGGGTGTAAGGAATAGAAGTGCATTTTATAAAATAAATTGACCACGTAGCATTCTTATCTCATATAGAACCTAACAAAATTGATGAAGCCTTATAGGCTAAATGCTAGTTGAATGCAATGCATGATGAGTTATGTCAATTTATAAGACACAAGAAAAATGATTGAATTGGTCCCTTAACTTTTTTAAATGATCAAAATAATCTCCAACTATTAAAAGTACCAATTTGGTCTACTGAGTCTTTAAATAGAAACCAAATTAGTACTTTAGTGGAGATCATTTAGTTTTTTATTTAAATGTCAAAGAACTAAAATAAGACTTTTAAATAGTTGGAGACTATTTTGGTTCTCGTAAAGAGTCTGGGGATAATTTTGATCATTATCTCTACAAGAAATGATATTTGAAAATTAATACTTAAACCAAAGGATCAAAGTGTGATTTGAATAAAATGAATATTAAAAAATAAGGCAGATAATTTATGTATTATAATTAGGAATAAGGCTAGACTAATTGTATAGGGTTACAGTCGGATTGAAGATTTAGACATGAATGACTCATATGCACCAATAGCTAAATTAGAGGCTTTTAAATTACTCTTTCAATTTGCATGTTACAAGGGACTTGAGCAACATTAGATGAATGTCAAAAATGAGATAATTCACATTATTTTATTGATTATATACATTCAAACTATGCATAAAGATTTTTAAGGAAAAATATTACATGAGCTAAAGTAAGCCCATAAGACTTGATATGAAAAATTAAGTACATTTTTTATTAGTTGTTGCGTCCAGGAGTATTCGCGGCGGTGGAGAAATATAAAGTTTATCGTCTTAACGTTGTACGAAAATCCGGCACGCAATCAGATAAGTAGAGAGGGTCTAGCATTTATGAGACACCAAGATTTTTATGTGAAAAACCCCTGAAAAAAGGGGGAAAAACCACGGGGCCTAGCCCAGTTTGAACGAATCCACTAGTATTTGCAGTAGATTACAAATGAGGCCTTCCTTGGGAGAAGGCCTTAGCTTGATGTACATCTTATGGAGTACATTACATGATGTAAATACAAAGAGCTACTATCGACGTATTCGCTTTGTTAGAAGGACTGCAGTCGGCAGGCGACATAGGTCAGGAGGATCGTAGTCAGCTGGCGACGGAGGACCGTAGTCGGCGGGCGACGTAAGTCAGGAGGAACGAAGTCGGCTGGCGACGGAGGTCGGAAGGACTGTAGTCTGACGACGAAGATCAGTAGGACATCGCCAGGTATAAGTCCAGCAATGGAAAGAAATGCATCTTCGCATAGACGTCCAGCGAGTCCGATAACCGGTAGAAGTTCGGCGTCGGGTAGAAACTTGGCGAAGAGTGAAGGTCCGACGTCGGGTAGAAGTCCGACGTCTTTGGTGGCAGAGGAGAAATCTGGCCTCACTTGGGCGGAGTTTCGGCGTCATGAGGGAACTCTGTTGCAAATTGAGAAGAATTTCAGCATCATGTGGAAGTTGGGAAGAATTCCTGCGTTCTCCCGAATATCACGCAGAATTCCGGCGTGTTCGGGCGACAGGAAGAGCTCTGGCGGTGGTCGAGGAGGAGGGGATTCTCCTTTTCCCCTTTCTCTTCTTCTTCCCTTCTTCTCTCTCTTCACTTGAGCCCCCTTGGTGTAGAATGAGACTCTATTTATAGTTTTTCTGGAGTGGCATAGCCCGTAAATAGGCGTAAGATCAGGGGCGAATTGGGAGTGTTTTGAATGGACGGCCGATATCGAATCCTTTGATCATGCACCGTTCGTTGGGCATTTGAAGGCCTTAATGATGTCGGAATTCGGCGATCTTGGGCTCGTTGGATTCGTCTCGTCGAGCCGTTCGATTCGAGTATAAGCTCGTCAAAATCGGAGACCATTTCGTAACTCAAATTGCGGTTTGAACCTTCCAACAGTGCTTTGAGCCCTAGATTCGGACACATTTGGGCTCGGATTGGGTCGAATTTGGTGTCGTTTGATTCGTATTTCCGAGACGCTCAGTTGGACTGTAAGCTCGCTGAAATCGGAGTTCATATGCTCTCGAATTTAATTTTTGAAGTTTCCAACTAGCTTTTGCCTCGAGATTCGTGCCCGATTAAGCTAATTTCATGATAACGTATCATTAGTATTGGATTTAGTAAATGTAAGATAGACACCACATTATCCATCAATAAAGTAAGAGAGGGTGACATTATAACTCAGATTTATCTAGATGACACGCTAGGTAGAGCCATGAATGATTTGCTATGTCATGAATTTGCTTATACTATGATAGAAAGCTTGAGATGAACTTAATGAGATAATTCCCATTATTTCTTGGTTTAGAGGTAAAGCAAAAGAATGAAGGAATATTTATTTCCTAGACAAAGTGTACACATGGCTTGATTGTTAAATCCAGTATGAAAGGATTCGAGCCAACAGAAATACACATGATCCCCTCAACAAAATTAGATAGAAATAAAGAATGAAAATCAATTAATTCTAAATAATATAGAGATATGATAGGATCATTATTGTATTTGACAGCTAGTAGACTAGACATTGTGTTTGCAATAGGGTTGTGATCTAGACTTAAAATCTATCCTAGGGAATCACATTTTATTGTTATAAAAAGAATTTTTAGATATTTGATTGGTACACTAATCCTATGATTGTGGAACAAAATTAGACAAGATCATTCTCTAGCTAAATGTCATAATACTAAATAACTTAAAAAAAAGTGCCATAGAACACTTAAGAACAAACATAAAGAGATTTGTAATCCCTTTATTTGGGAACATGTTGCCAAAGGTGATATAGTTTTAGAATTCATTAGCACATATCATCAGCTTGCAGATATATTCATATAACCCCTAGTTGAAGATCGGTTTAGCACACTCAAACAAACATTAGGGATGTTAAACCCTTCATTGCAGACATTTTTGGATAGCTTAATTAATGCCCTGCAAGCTTACTTAAGATCATATTTCCATCTGACATCTCAAATCATCGCTATTTTTTTTTTCTTTTTTGTGATGAGATAATGGGGTTCGACCCTAAATTATAATGTGACAAAGGAGGGAATATTTAAGTTGAAAATATGGCAAAAACAATAACAACAACATCATGCCTTTATCCCACCATGTGGAGTTGGCTACATTAATCATTTTTTCTCCATTGTGTCATGCTAAGAGTTAAATTTTCATTTACATTTAATAAAAAAAAAAGATCATTTCTAATATTTTCTAGCCAAGTATTTTTAGGTCTACCTCTACCTTTCTTAATATAGGTCAAATCCAACACATCTACTCTCCTGATCGAGCCATCGAAAGGCCGAAGTTTTATTTGTCTAAACCATCTAAGGTGACTCTCGCTAATCTTATCAACCACTGGAGCTACTCAACCTTTTCACATAAATACTCGTTTCTCATTCTGTCTCTAAAAGTGAAGCCACTCATTCACTTGAGCATCCTCATCTCTACAACACTTAACTTAATTTTATGCTTCTCTTTTAATGGCCAACATTTTGCGCCATAAAACATTGCAGGTCTCATCATCATCTTATAAAATTTTTCCTTAAGTTTGAGGGGTGCATCTTTATCATACAAAAAGCCTGATGCATTCCTCCACTTCAACCATCCAACTTGAATTCTACTAATAATATCCCCATCTATTTCACCATCACTTTGAACAATAGATCCAAAATATCTAAAACGTGTACTCTTATTAATGGCTTGAACGTCCATAGTCACAATCATCCCACTAGATTTATTACTACTAAAATTCAACTCCATGTAATTGGTTTTAGATCTACTAAAACAAAAACCTTTAGTCTCTAAGGTTGACCTCAAGAATTCAAATTTTCTTTCAACTCCCTCTCTAGTCTTATCAACAATAAAAATATAACATACAAAAAGCATACACCAAGGCACATCCTCTTGTAATTGTCTTGTAAGAAAATCCATGACTAAAGCAAATAAGATATGGGTTTAAAGCTGATATTTGATGTAATCCAACTGAAATAGGAAAATACTTAATCAAAACACCTTGTGTTTGAACAAAAATAACAACTCCTACATACATGTCCTTAATGACTTAAATATAAGCATTATTAACTCATTTCCTTATTTAGAACACTCCAGTGCACTTCACTTGGAACTTTATCCTATGCTTTCTCTAAATCAATAAACATCATATGTATATCCTCTTTATTCTCTCTATACAACTCCACTAAATCTCGCAATAAATGTATAGCTTTCATAGTAGACCTACCCGGTATGAATCCAAATTGATTTTGAGAAACATTAATATCACATCAAAACCTATACTCAATGACTCTCCCATAGTTTTAATGTATGACACATTAATTTAATTCCTTTATAATTTGCATGCTCTTATGCATCACCTTTATTCTTAAAAATAGGAATCAACACACTCCTCCATTCGTCTTACACCTTTTTAGTCCTAAAAATATTATTGCTCTCAGATTAATGAATTATGCATGTCTATCTTGTTGAACTACCCTTGCATATTTTGATTTCTATATCACTATGCACAAAATTTTGTTATCTTATTCTTATATCAAATTTACTTTACATGTACTTTTAGGGGAAAGATTTTTCAATATATTATAAAATTCCTAATCATATTTATCATCATCAAAATGAGGAAGATTGTTAACTTCATGAGCTTTGATCCATGTTAGATTTTGATGATAACAAAAAACATTAAGATATTACAAAAAAACATTAAGATATTGGTCATATTATTTCATTTGAATTGTGCATATAAACTACTACTACTACCAGGACATCGAGCTAAGATATGAAGATTGAAGTTTAAAATTGGAATAATTTTTATTTATTCAGAAGTAAAAGCCATAAGAACAAAATATCAAAGATAGATGGGAAGTTAAATAATAGTTAAAATTACTCAAAATGAAAATTCCTTCTAACATATAGAAAGTAAATTGTTTTTAAGCAAGTTCTTTTTAAATTACTACATTAAATGTTTAGAGAAGTAAGATTAAATTAATTTTCCCAAGATAGGTGAAAAGTATTTTTAAATTTAAAAAGAAATAAAAATTAACTATGTTTATGGACATTCATACAACTTTATGGGTCTCCGCAAATAAATAACAGCTCACCACAAAATCTCACACCTACTTTGTTAAAACCAAGGACTTTTGATTTAAAACCTTAACCATTACTAGCCCTCTGCAAAGGTTTTCGGGTATCCATTGGCCAATAATGAATCACCGCAAATCAATGCACCCACTCTGCTATGATCCAATAATTCGACCGAAAAACCTTAGCCATATCGAACCTCTGCAAAGGTCATGGGTCTCCACAAACCCCTTTATAGGCCTTCGTAAATCACAAAAAAATATATATATAAATTGTAAGCTAAACATATACAACCCAATAGGAGAATTAAAAGCTAACATAAATCACTTGCTTTGGCTGATTGAAATCGGGATTTAAGCATTATTCCAAAATAATAATATATTGGACACCCTATTTTAAATTCTAAGGCATATAGATATTATATATTAATGGAAATTTTGAGATAGGTATTAGAAAAGTGCTAGTGCAAGCTTTCCCAAATCCTAGCCACCAAAGCTTCTACACATTGCTAAATAAATTCAGCAAAAACCTGATGTTCTTATAGCCTTATGTGAGAGAGAAAGTTAAAAAGAAATTAGAAGCTCGCAAGATCATTCAAAGCTGTCTTTAGCAATTGTTTCTTCGTGCTTGGATTCTTCACGCATTCGTAGATTTGCATTTAAGATCATTCATAATTGTATTTTGTTTTGTTGTGCTGGTTTTTCTTTGTTTTGCTAACTTTTTATGCAAAGAACTTAAAGACGGTTCCCTTGCCCATGACTAAGGAGAAGTCCCTTAGTTTGTTTCTTTTCTCTAATTGGTTATTTTTTTTATTGGCTCATTTATTTTATTTAACTTCTCAAATAGCTAGATCTAAATATTTTTATAAATAAATATTTTAACCAAAAAACTTCTTTATTTGATTTGAAAGAATTGAAAATTTTGTTTGAGACCCAATTTAATTGAAAGAATTCTGTCGGATATTAACCCTTAAAACGAAATGAGTGCCAAAGCACTTCAAAAATAAGCATTCATCTCTCAATACTTATTCCCACCAAATAAGCCATAAGAATCAGCAATAATAACCATTAGAATAAATCTAGAGGCTCAGAGCAAATAATGCACGAATCTCAAATTGCCCATTCTATCATTCGCAATTCCAAATCGTTGTTATAATCTGATCTTGGCAAACCATTCCAGCTATTTTAAAAAAGTATGCTAGAATATATAAAATTTCACTTTGGCAAAAATTGTTAGAGAAGACAATAAAGCATATCATCCATCTACATTCCCGTGAACATTAACATCTTCCCAATATTGAGTGGGCTTCAGATGAACTAGACAGTTGCTACTCAAATCAACAGAAAAAGCACTCCCAAGTTCTTACTGGAAAATGGAACTACAATTTTCCACAAGGAAAAAACATCTGAAAAAGCAAATTCAGTTCCCAATTCCAACATTTGGACCAAATCAAATCATCCCGTAATACCTATATGCATTCCACAAAACGTTTATCAATTAATTAAAAAAAAAACTCAATACCTAATCTTACCCTTGCAGGAGGCATGACATTCTCAAAAAGCAATGCATCAGGCTTATCCGCCATCACAGGAGATTTCGTCCAGAGACAACTCAGCCCGCATCGACAGGAATAGAGATTATCCAAGTTATCAGGGATCCAAGTCCAACCCTTTACCAGTACACTAACATGCGCCGGGCCCAGCCCCTCGCAATCTACACTTCCGCTGGAATCCTGCACCGCTGAGGCGTTCGGCACCCCTCCATTATGACGCTCCCTGAACCGTGCGCATCCGATCTCCTCGTCCCAACTCGCAAAAGCAGCCTTTAAGTCGGAGAATGCCTCTTTAGGCCTCGAATTAAGAGGGGGAGACAAAGAGAATGAAGAGGAGGGGGTTGACAATATCGACGAGGAGGAAGGGATCTCTGATGGAAGGGGAGAAGAGAGAGATGGGAATTCGAGGAAACGGGATAAGAGGAGTAGTGCGACGGCGAAGGCGATCATTGGTGCAAGGAAGTTGACGGGCTTTGATGGAATCATCGGCAGACTAGTAAGGGGAAAGAGAGATGAGAGAGTTCACATTTTCTAGTGGGATTTCGCCGCCGCAGAAAGAGGTGTTCGTATCAGGCGAGGCGAAACGGTAGTTGCTGGCAACAGAGTCAAGCCGCCGCTGATATTATTATTATTATTATTATTATTATTTCGAAAAATTGAGTTTAAAACACATACTTATTAAGGGATTTATAAAAGTAGTATCTAACATATTATGACCTGTATATTTAATCCTTAAATTTTAATATTTATATCATCTAACACTTGTTTAATAGATCTCAAACACAATTTAAATCATGGGGCCCTTGTGTGGAGTAATTATTCTATCAGGTTACTGAATGCATTCGGAAACCAATAACAAAACGCCACATCACTAAAGTGCTCGGTATCGTGTTCGGTATAGTGCGCTCGGTACACTCGGTATGCTCGGTATTGCTCAGTATTTTCACCGGATGTAATGATTTTTCCCTTATATGTGAGTTTGCTTGATACGCCACATGAATCTATATATAAAGTCAAATATCTCAAAATCCAGTGATGAGAATAATTTAATTTTAATTCTAATAAATGTATATGAAAATTCCTTTCAAATGATTCCAAAAACATAAAATTTGGTGAAAATATATTTTCTATACATTTTTGAACTTTTGGCTATTTAAAATGAATTTCAAAATATTCTTTAATATTTAGAACAGTAGTGTAATCACATGATTGTGCCGCCATCGCCTTCATCTGACGAGTGTCGAGACATGCATCACGCATCCGTGCAGCCACTTAAACATGTGGCAGATATTTCGGGCCATTAGATTAATGGTGAGATGATGGTTGGCTAAATTTTGCCACGTGTCCCAATCCGGATCAAAATGGTGCATGTTCATGCCCCACGGTCGTTTGCATTTTTGTTTACTAGTGATGTGGTCGAATCTAGGTCGTCTGATCACGCCTTCTATGCGATCAGACGGCTCTGATAGAACTAGAGGATTTTAGTTCAAAATGAACTAAAATTTCAAATTGACATAACTTCAAAAATACTAAACCAAATCAAATGAAATTTGAAACATATGTTAATGATAATAAGAACTTCCAATACTTGGAGTTTGGAGGCTCCACGCATGATAGATTTTCTATAATTTCAAATTGATGTTTAAACTAAAAGTTAAGATACTTTTCAATCCAATGGGTGGATTTTTTATTTCTTAGGCTTGTTGGAAATTTGGAGAGTCCTCTACAATTTTACTGAGAACCTTAAAAAATTTTGATGGTTGGATTGAAAAATGTTAAAGAAAAATAAGTTGCTCTCATTATCTCTCTCTTTTCACTAAAATAGGGTTTTGGAGCTTGGAAATGGTAGGGGAAAGCTTGGGAAGCCTTGGGAGAGGGTTGGAGAAGATAAGAAAGAGTCTTGGAGGGCTGAAGGTTGCTGAGGCTGATGTTTTTGGAAATGGGAATGCATGATAGGCTTTGGGAAGGGATGTGAATACTTATCCCTTATCCCTTTGAGTTGGGTGGCTATGATTGATTGGGGGGGCTTAGATTGATGTCAAGTGTCTTCCAAAGCAGTTTGAAGTCATAGAGAGGATAGGTAGTGAGTGGAATGTCTTATATAATATAGTTTAACCATTTAAAACCTTCATAAAGACTTTTTAATTGGGTTTGGAAGTTAAAGATTGGAGTTTAAACATATGAAATAGGTTTTAAAATGGTTTAACCAAGTCTTGGTAGGTTTACTTGGTCAACTTGACTTGGATTTGATAGACCATGGACTAAAACATGTTGATCTTAAGAATTGAGGTTGATTTGAGGATTTGATAGATTCAATTTGGTTAAATGGGTTAGATTGATCCATTTAAACCCTTAAAGGCTATTGGGCCAAACTAGGTTGATCCAAGGATTGAGTGTGGTCTAAATAGATTTGAAATGATAAATGTAGTATAGTAAAGGTGGTCACAAGGGTTATAATGGTCATTAGGGACAAATTGACCATTTGGATCCTTAAGGGGCCATTTGATTAATCTACATTGACTTGGTCAACCAAGTTGACACAGCACTTGGGTTTTGGCTCAACAAGTTTGGTTTGATTAATGAAAGCCATTGGAGGTTGTTTCATGGGTCAAGATGGTCATTTAGGTCAGATTGACCATTTGGACCCTTAAGGGGCCATTTAGTCAACAGGTTAACCCAGGGCTTAGGTTTAAGCTCAACAGAATTATATATATATATATATATATATATATATATATATATATATATATATATATATATATATATATATATATATATATATATATATATATATATATATATATATATATATATATATATATATATATTGAGTTGAATGAAAGTGTTTCCATGTAATGGGGAGGCCATTTGAATTAAAATGGCTATTCAAACCCCTAAGAGGTATTTTGGTCAAAATAGGTTGACTTGGTCAACCAAGCTTGACTAGGATATGGGTTTTAGTCCTATGCACTCCTAATGATGTTTAGGATGCATTGGAAGATGTTTCGAAGTTTGATTTAACTGGGTCATGTTGAAGTTTGGATGAAACTTCAAATTTACCCTTAAGGGGTATTTTGGTCATTTTGACCTATGGTCAAATAAGGGTCAAAGTGGGCTACCAAAAATTTAATTTAATATTTAACATGTCATAATCAAGGGTTTCGATATGATCAAATGTCTTGGGGAAGGTCCTATGGTCAAAATTCACAAGGTAGAGGGTCCAGTGGCATAGACTATAAATATTTGAAGGTTTTGCAGCCTTTGAAAATATATTAGTTTATGAAGCTAGAGAGTTTAAAATGAGCTCAAATTTGGAGGGTTGACCCTAAAGACATGCCCCATTAATATGAAATTGATCAATCATGAATTTGTGGGCTCAAAAAATTCGGCCCCGGCCTCCGCTCGCTTTTCTTATTTTCGGCGAGGGAGTTTTAACGAACTAAGTTCCGAGGTAAATTTTGGAAGGCATATGGGTTTGTAGATAAGACACTACCCAGAGATTTCGCCCTCATTTTGTGAGGACTTTATGATCTGAGTTCTGGTTTCCTATAGGCGCAAGCCCCTATAGTTAATTACCCCTCTAGATCACGAGAGAGAACTTTTGATTAAGGCTAGTCGTCAATCAGATACGTATATAGAATACGTGTTATCTAGCATATAGTAGCAGCATAGATTCAGATTTGGAAATTGGGTTTGGATTTGGGAATTTGGAAAGATTTGAAAAATTTTGATATTTAAAATAGGAAATTTCACCATCGTGCACTTAAATAGGATGGTGGGGGAATGGATGATAGACCCGATCAAGATCCCATGGTTCCGTCGTCCCGGGCCATCGTGGTCCCTGGTCCACTTAGTCAGAGGAGGTAGTCGACCCAACCTGACAGAAGGATCCTTGTCGGCAGCCATGGGTTGCTTCGTCCAAGGAGACCTTGTAGACCGGGGTTGAATGTTTGTCTAAGGGGACAAATTTGAATCCACCTTAGCTGACAGAGGGCTTTGTGCCCTATCGATCATATCCTATTGATTCATATCTCAAGGATTTAACGCCATTAAGGAGCGTATTGGCTCTGGCCATAACCGCTATCTGTGGTGCCATTTGGCGGCAAAACCACTCGGTTCAGAGGGCCCCGGGTCATAACCGTTTACCTGCAGTGCCATTTGGCGGCGAAACTGCCAGTTAGAGGACACGTACCACGCCCTTACTGGCAAGAGATTGTTTGAGAATGGATCCTAGTGATATTTTCGACTACGCATTTGACTCTTTGTGAGCTAGGGTAAATTTGAATTTATCCACCCAGGCAGACTGTTGCGGTGGGTGGATGGAATTCGCTTTAAGTGATTGGTGGTTTGATTTCATTTTTTAAATATATGGAATTTGAGCTTTTTGTGGAGCTTTGAATTTTTGGATTTTTTTAGATTTTGGGTGGAGCTTTGGATTTTGATAGGTATTTGGATATTTGGGAGACATTTGAAAGTGTTTGTGAACCCCTCCGGTTGAGATAAACATTCAACACGGCCATCATCGGGGTGTTAGGGGGTTATTTTTTTTATGGATTGAACCTTGTCAACTCTATCGGACTGTTGACAGAGGATCGGGTTTCGTAGGCTTTGAGCTTTCATCAGTGAATTCTCTTTGTTATAGGTCTTAAAGGTCTAATATGAATGTATTAAGACAAATATACCGGTCGTAGCAACCGTATATTTGTTTGAGAGTTCGAACCTTGTCAACTCCTATTGACCCATATAGGAGGATCGGGTTCAAACTAGAATTCACTTGTCAACCCGCACAGCATCCCTAGACGTCACGTGTGTACCAATAACACGCTCGCCGGGGCCCATGCGGGTGTTTGGGGGCATTTTATAATTGAACCTTGTCCACTCCTTTCATCTTCTTGGGAGGATCGGGTTCAAATTTGATAACCCGCGCAGCATCCCTAGACGTCACGTGTATTTCTATAGCACGCTCGCCGGGGCCCATGCGGGTTTGGATTATATTTTCCCCTTTAGTGTACCTATGTGTATACAAATTACAGTGCACGTGCAGGGGTATTCTTGGAATAGACGCCTTCTGTCTGCTTGTACGGAGGTTGCAGATCCGGCGGCGTGGCGTAGCAGCTTCTGGATAGAATTGTTCGCTGCTTCGTACAGGTAGACTGTCGTGCACTATTTGTTGATTTTTGTAGGCGGGTCATAGTGCACTAACTAATCTCCTGCCTTGCATTACAAATGCTTGTAGATGAATCATTGTATGCATGATAGACCTTCTATAGTCACTTGTGGGCACACTATAATTTCTTCTAACATCTACGATCTTTCGTCAGTGTTTGTACATAGATGTAGTAAGAGCTATCATTGACATCGTGTTGATATTGGCCGTATGTTGCATTATATGTTTACAAGAAAATACATATCATGCGTCTGATAGTATTTCCCTCACGAATCCCTTTGAATCATGCTTGCAAGTAGATCACATATCCTTCATCTTTATTGATGATTGTTTGCAACCAAATGATTATTGAATTCTTGCTCACCATGAGTTCCACATCCACTCATTCTCATTGATTCTCAATATGTGTTACAATATGCGTAGGGGCTTAATGTTCAACATATGTTTGATATCCACATTCCATTGAATATGAAGACTTGTTATGCCCATTACGCATCAAACCCTTCTAGTATCATTTGATTCCATGAGTCTTTATCATCATTTGATTAGTGGATGATATCCTTTCCACTTCTTTCTTGCATTGGGTTATAAGGTGCTACATTCATTGAATGTGAATTGTTGTTGTTCATGAGGCTCTACTATTATATCCAGTGTGTACCTCTTGCATTTAATTAAGAATTGCTATAACTTCACTTTGAGATATTAAGCTCCTTCATGCTTGGTTCCAACTCTACACTGTCAAGAGATTGGTTCTATGGTTTGTTCATTCAAGTTCTAGTTGTGATTTGAGTTTTCTATAGTTCAAGGCTGATTTCAGGTTTATTCATGTCTTTGCTCATATCTATTGATTTTCAAATCAAGTGTGAGTTCAAGATTAAATCAAGTTTCAGTATAGTCCTTTGCAGTTCATCAAGTCCCTTGCTTCATTTTCAAGTTCAAATCCTTGTCCTTTGAGTTCAACCATGTCCAAGCCTTGTTCACAAATCATCCGTTTGAATTCAAGTATCAAACTCAAGTTCAATGTTTTTGTTCAATCTGGTTCACTTGATGTATAGATCAAGCTCAAATTTGAGTCCAAGTTCACATTTAAGTCCTCTTGTACCAAGTTCATTGTATTTGAGCTCCAATTTGAGTTCGTGCTATTATTCTTTTCAAGTTCAAGTGCAGTTCAGTTTGAGTCCAACTCAAGTCTTCTGTTGTTCTTCTACTTTGAGTTCAAGTTTGATTTTGAGTTCACTTTGAACCTTCTTGCACATTTTTTTTATTTGGTTTCAGATGTTTGATAAGTCATTTAGATCTTGTCCAAAGTCCAAGTACAAATCCTTCGTTGTTCTTCTGAGTTCAATTCAGTCCATGCTCCAAATTGTTTAAGTCCTTGGATTTTCAATCCAAATTTCGGCAGCCTCCCGGCGTCTCCCCCGTTTAGGGGAAAACTACGGAAAAACTGGGCATTTCCCACCACGCTAAGAAAAGCGTGCATGGTAGATGCCCTCTTTCGAGGACACCGCGGCCGTGTAAGTTTTTGATCCCCCACCACGCTAAAAAAAGCGTGCATGGATTTTTTTTTTGTTTGTAAAAAAGTATTTTTTATTTTTTTGAAAATATTTTGTAAGCAAGGCAGTTATTTCCCCGCAAGCAGGTACTTAAGGGTATCCCCGCTTCGTCGCGCGCATCGCACCGGGATCCCTTCCCACCACGCTAAGAAAAGCGTGCATAGGCGGGGTTTCCAAGGCGATACGAACTTCGAAGAAGGAATTGGGGTGATTACTCGCTTCGTCGCAAGCGTCGGGACGCACTCCCTCCCACCACGCTAAGAAAAGCATGCATGGGTGGTCGTTTTGTCTCGACGCATGCGTTGAAACGGGTTCTCGGAGTTTTAGGGTTAGAGAGTTATACCCTTGCGGGGTCGACGGCGTTGACTCGAGAAAAGAGAGAGAAGTGTTTCCTTCACTTTATTAATTATA
>CM028346.1:23543551-23621055 GCA_016618105.1 Dendrobium huoshanense | reverse complement strand
AATAGAAAACTAAGCTATTATATTACGTGTTGACTTCATACATAAGTTATACAGATTCAAAATCATTATTTTTAATTGTTTTATGCATTATTTTTAATTTAGATAATATATCGTTTTTGGCCCTACACTGTTTCTTTAGGTTCCCCTATTAATAGTGCTTTTATTAGATGGTACGCTTGTTTGAGTTATATGAGAACTCAGATAGTTGAGGTCGTCAACATGTGTAATTTTACCCTGGGACAGAGTTATGTTTCTCTTTTATATCCAGTTTGTGTTGATGTAGCTTCTTTTTGTTGCTTTCATTTGTTGTCGAGTATCATCTTTTCTAATTTACCTTGCAATTATTAATCTACTTTTTAGGTGGCTGAAGATCAAAAACTTCTTAGAGAGAAAGTGGAGCATTTGAGTGGAAATGAAGGTCTTCTACGGATGGAGTGTGCATTGTCTGAGACGAGGTCTAGATTCTTTGAAGCAAAGGAGAGTGGTACCCCTTTAGTTGGTCATGTTGCTCAGCTTTCATCACCAAATGGCTCCAATTCATCAGTGAAATCTGTGGTGGATTCTGTCTCCAGGGAACATTTTATTGAGAAAAGGGGTTCCAAACATGTTGCTCGTTCTTTGTTTGGACGCACCTCATTGCAACCACTTCCAAGTACTCATTCAAGTTCCACAACAGCTGGGCAGCTACCTTCTGACAATGAGCTTCTTGTGAATGAGATTGTTCATAATGATCAAAGTAGTTTTGCTGATGATCTGGATGTCCAAAATGCAATTGGAAGCAGCATCAAGGTTTGTATTTTAAAATTTCTTGATCGGCATTGAGACATGCAGTCCATATGATTAGATATAATAACAATGTGCGGTAGAGACTTAAGAAAGGACATTCTACAATTTAAAGATGGATAAATTGATAAACTTGACCGGAATTGAATTTAGCTTCATTCAACAATAAAAGTTGAAGATTACCGGCTAGTTTTACCATTTTTTTAGAAGCCTCCACAATAGTTAACTGCTGAAGTTAACCTGTTGACTGAAATAAGAATTCCATAACTTAACTGAATGGATTTCACTTTCCTTTGTCGTTGACATTTTACAATACTGAGTGCCTATTTTATTTAGTTGAATTTGGGTGTTTTTAGCGTCTCATGTCCCTGCTCTCAGCTGTTGTTCACTTTCATCTTGCAGTCAAAAGTTAAGGAGACCATGGAGAAGGCATTCTGGGATGAGGTTATGCAATCTATGAAGGAAGATTCTCCTGACTATGGTCGTATCATAGGACTTGTAAAAGAGGTGCGGGATGAACTAAGTGAGATGGCTCCTCTCAGCTGGAAGCAAGAGATTTACGAAAGTATAGATATTGATATTTTATCCCAGGTAAATATGCAATGTGGAATCCCTCTTATCTAATAATTATCTATTGGAACTTAATGCAATTTATATTTATAATAATTATTTCGGAAATATATACCCTCTTAAGCATGATTGTGATTAAATTTTAGTGTTGATAAGCTTCACGGTAGTTGGGAAGTTTTGCAGTATTGCTGTCTATTCATAAATATATTTATTCTTTTATTTATTTAGGTGATCGAGTTAGGAACTCGTGATAGAGATTATCTTGGAAGGATTTTAGAGTATGCTCTACTTACATTGCGGAAATTGTCTGCTCCCGCAAATGAGGATGATCTGAAAAAGTCTCATGAGAAGTTATTAAAAGAATTGGCTTCAATTGCTCAATCTGATTGTGAAAAAGAAAGCACTTTTACTATTTCCATGATTAAGGGTCTTCGCTTTGTTCTGGACCAGATCCAGGTAATTCCTTTGTACTTAATCTATGGATTTGATCTTTTGAAGATTTGTGTATGGATTATGTATGATAAATACTTTTGCATGATTGATATATTTATGAGGACAGATATTATAATATACACACTAATCCCTAATGGGAAACTTTGTGAATGAAATCATTCAAGAATTTCAGGAGCTGAAAATGCATTTGATGTCTGCATTACTTAGTAAATATAATTCTCTTATTTTTTCCTAGAATTATATTTTATTGTTCATTGTCATCATCATCATCACTCTTATTACTACTATTTGGGATAGCCTTGCCCATTTCATTTTCTATCACTGTATTATTTTTTCATCCTTATAGCTGCATCTTGTAATCGCATTTTTTACATGCCCAAACTACCTGATTATTAGATGCATTTGCAATTTCTGTTGTTACATGCCTAACTATTTGACGCCTGCATAAATCATAAAATACAATCTCTTTTTTTTTTTCTTCTAGAATTAGATTTTATGTTTCATTGCCATCATCATTGCTAGCCTCATTACAACTGTTTGGCATTGCCTTGTGTATTTCATTTTCTATAGAAATATTCTAGTTTTCATCCTTAGAGTGCTTCTTGCAATCGCTGTCATTACATGCCCAAACTACCTGATCATTAGATGCATCTTACAATATCTGTTGCTACATGGATGAGTTAGTTTATTGTTACTTCTGTATACATATTTTATACGTGCCACTTTCATGTACTATAATAATTTTGCAATCTATCACTTCGATATATCCATTTCAACATTCTCATTCTCATTTTGACTTAACCTTGTTGTACATTATTTTTTTCCCAAAACTTCAGAGCCAACAATATAACACTCTAATAGTCATTTTATTGGAGCTTCTTTTTCAATTTTCCTCCTATCCTCTTCCTACTTATGTGCTTCATAATACCTTACTTACACCTCTCTTTCTTAGCCACCCCACTTGTCCTTTATCTCAATGAGGATACAATACCTTTTGTATTCGTGGAGGATGTTATTTTGCTGATTTCATTTCCTTGCTTTTTCTGCTATTCCCGAATTGTTACTGTTTTTGTGCTTGTGCTAGAAAATTACTTGTATGCTTGTTTTAAGACTCTCCACCTTCTGCTTGCCAGGCTCTGAAAAAGGAAATTAGCAAGGCACGTATTCAAATGATAGAACCAATCATAAAGGGCTCTGCTGGTTTGGAATACCTGCAGAAGGCATTTGATGAACGCTATGGTCCACCCTCTGCTGCTGCTGACACACTCACTCTAACGAAACTGTGGCTATCACCTTTGAAAAACATTGCAGATGAAGAATGGAATGAATATGTTGATTCTCTCTCTCTATTGGCTGAGAGTCATGTAAGAACCATTTTTACATATTAAATTATCTTCAAATACATCTATTGGATTAAGTTGTTTTTTTTTTATGTCGAGTTATTAACTATTATTTATCTTCTCGGCAGGCTCTTCCTCCGATTACTTCTCTTCGAACAGGTGGAAAAATGCCTTTGGCGCATAGGGAGCCTTCTGCTGAAGCACCAGGTGCATATAAGAGTCCTTGTCCCTGAAATAACCTGTCTTTTCACAATAGTTTAGTTCTTATCCAGTTCAGTTGATTTTCTTGAACCAAAGATGATTTTTTTTCTCTCCGTTTGAGCGAAGTAAATGGGATTGGTTTGTATTTATGTGGAAATGGGGATGGGGTACAGCTCTGCAAATGATATTTGGGTTGGCTGTAGTAGTTCTTCCCTTGAACTATCGTTCAGATATGCTCCAATTACTATCAGACCATTTTTCATATGAGCCAGTTAAAAAGCTTTGAATATCAAAAATGTGTGTTTATTAAGGACAAGTTTGATTATATATACCTCCATTTTTTTTATTTACATGAATCCATTTCAATTGCTTTCTGCGGTGTTAATAAAAACAATGAGTTATGGATCTGCAATGCAGTTCCTAATATATGTTTCTTTTGATCATTTTTAATTGATTTCTAGGCTGTTTACAGCAAAGAAGCATTGTATTCGCAATATGCTCGTAACATCTAGCAACTGATTGCATTCCATTTATTCATATTCATTCTTTATCTGTATGAGCAGTTGATGGACAACCAGAATGCACTGGTGAAAAACTTGATGTGTTGTTGAGGCTTGGCTTGTTGAGGCTTGCAAACAGCGTGGAAGGACTGATTACCGATACAGTACCTGAAACTCTGAAGCTGAATGTGTTACGATTGAGGTCTCTTCAGAGCCAACTTCAACAAATTATTGTCATTTCCACAAGGTAACAATTTTTATAAGAATGTGAATGGAAAAACTAAGTATTTCTATTTGTATTAGTGGATTTGATTAATACAAATAATTATTTCTATTGGTCTATATACATTGTGATGCATTTGTTCCTACAATGACGTGCATTATTTTGTATTTAGTTTGTAGATCTCATTTATATATTCTTAGCTTACACATGCTAATTTGTTTGTTATATTTATTGCTTCCATAATGTGCTACTATTATTATAGCGTTTCCATTGCATTGTGTTTAATTGTGTGGGATTTGAGTTTAGAAGAATTTTTATAAAAAAAAAAAATAATAATTTAAACCAAACATGCGCAACAAAAAATCTTGCACTCTTGGTATGCCTTAAACTTTCGAAGGTATGACCAATGGAAGGAGTGAGGCATGAGGAGAATTAATATGATGGAGGCAAGATAAGGAGGGAGGGAGAGAGACCAATAGTTTTGGTGATCAAACCATATAATTAGGAACATGTGAGTTAGTGTGTGGGCGCTGCAAGAGAGACCATTAAATTTTGGGTGCTTAATTATTGAAGTTTAATTTATATATATTAAAGGCAATTACCTACAAAGTTGAAGTTAATTTCCACTATTAATATAAATGATGTAAGCGATGCCCCCCCCCCCCCCTTCCTTTTCCCTGTTTTCCTTGTTTTGGGTTGTTCGGTTCCTGCTCTCCCTGCTTTCTCAGTTTTCCTTGCTTTGAGTTGTTCGATTCCTGCTCCCTGCTTTTCCCGGTTTCCCTTGCTGGGCTATTCGGTTCTTGCTTTTCCCGGTTCCCCTTGCTGGCTATCTGGTTCCTGCTGATGCCCCTTGGCTTTCCCAATTTTTGGTTGCTCGGTTGGGCTTCTACTGTGCATTTAATGCTGCCTTTTTCTTTCCCCTTTTAATTGGCTATAGTGGGCGGCTGAGTATGGATTTTGGCCTCCTTTTCTTTCCTATTTATAGGGGTTGTTTGTGGCTATTTTAGAGGAGTGAAATGTAGTGATTTTTGGAAAAGAAAACCTGCAGGTTTTATTCTAGCTTGTGAGCTAGCCTTGTTTCCCTTTCCCCTCTATTATTTCGTCTCGGAACTTCTAATCTATTTCTTCTCTCCACAAGTTACCATTCCATTGTATCTTTCTTCTCAAAAGTTGTAAGACTTGATTAGTCATATAGTATTGTTGTGTCCTTTTATTTAAAGTTGTAAGGTGTCTTTAGTTTTAAAGAAGGAAACGATTATTTGCATACCTAGTACGCCATAGTTTTTTTTTTATTATTGCATCAATAAATCAGTTGGTGTGTAGCTAGGGAGTGTGGCTAGAGTTGATGATGAATTGAAAGATGGCTATGTCAGGCAAAAGGAATAGGTGAGTCAGAAGGAGAATGAATATGAGGGTGGGTGGATGGATTATGGAGGAAAGGATAGAGTCTAATAGATTGGATGCTTAATACATATAATTAAGAATAATTTAGTGGGAGGTGGCATAAATAGTGTAGGTGAACTGAGAGGGAAGCAAGACAATGTTTGGTAATAGAGGGGAGGCACAAGGATAATGATTAAGGTGAGCAAGATAAGTAGGGATGTAGGGAGACCTATAGATATGGAGATCAGTCCATGTATTCTCGTTGTCTACTTTCTAGTTATGATATCTAGATGAATTTCATACACAATTGAAATTTTCTTTCAACTTTTAAAGTTTGAGTGATGCATTTAGATTTTTCTGCTTAAATTTTGTTATGAACAATATTTGTTATATTTTCTATTTTTTTTTATTTTTATGCTATCCTATGATGGTGGTAAATCCAATGATCATGGTAGGAAGAGGTTTGGATTTTGTTTTCCAGGATTTGCCGGCTTGGGGGGTCCACTTGTCCTTTGAAGGTTGCTGGTTTCATGAGATCTTTGGCTGATTCGGTTTGAGCTTATGAAGTTAAACTTTAGTTGTGTCAAGCTCATTATTTTCTAGTGGAGAAGTAGCTCATTATGAGCTGATGTCTTGCTATAAAATTTAAGGTTGGAAAAAGATTTGGTGGGTGAACTTGTCCTTTCACATTCCCCTTAAAAAAGCTGAGTTGCAGCTGTCCTTTTTCTCCTCTGGTTAAGCCTCTCACGGCTGCTGCTGCTTCGGGTTTGGCATGCCCCTTCGGGTGCTGTTTACTTTTCTGAAACGGTATGTTTTTTTGACTGGGAACTACTGCCGCCTGGTTTCCTGTGTTGGTTCCTCGGCTGTGATGCTTCTGGCTTGAACCGTGGCTTTGTTCTCTGGATTGTTTTATTGCTGCCTCTTGGGCTTCAGCGGGAATGAATTTTGGCTCTTGGAAACTTGGGAACTATGGCTGTTATGTTCCCCCTCTTTGGCCTATAAATATGAAGTATTTTGTGAAGGATGGGTGGTGAATATTTGAGAGCTAAGTGCTTATAAAACCTGAGGGTTTTCTTTGGAAAAGCTTGAGAGCTTTTTCCATTCTCCTTCTCCTCTAGGAAAGCTTGCGAGCTTCTCCTCTTTCTTCTCGGTCTTCTAACCTCCTTCTTCTCTACGCAAGTTCCACTCCACCTGTATCTTTCTTCTAGTTCCATTGGTGAGATTGTTGGCTGTTGTGGTGAAGTCGTGGGCTGTTTTTGTTGGCCGTTTTGGTGAAGCCGTGGGCTGTTTTTGTTGGTCGTTTGGGTAAAGCCGTGGGCTGTTTGTTGGCTGTTTTAGCAAGGTTGTGGCTGTTTGGAGAAGTTGAAAGGACATTGGATACCCCTAGCCGTGGTGGACCCTTGGTTTGCATATCTAAACCTTATTTTTAAATTTATTCCTACAATCGGTACATGTGAGGAGTCCTCTTGAAGGATGTTCTGAGGATAGTTTTTTTTGTTAAAAATATTGTTTTTCTTTTGATCTTCTTTTGTTTTTGTTGTTGGAAGTTATCTTTTCTTAAGCTAGTTGTTTTCTCTAATCCCTTTTGTTCTTTAAGTTATGTCTTAATTTTATAAAAGTTAGAGTTGTTTCTCTTGACTGATTTCTCTTTGTGCCTTGCTCTAATTTGTTTGCATCAATTTTGGTATCAGAGCAAGTTCTTTGCTTGGGTAGTCTTTTTTTTTAAGTCATTTTGTGTGTTTTTGCTTTGCGTCCTATGGCTAATAATCAAGGGGATTTGCAACAACTCTTACAACAATTAAATCATTTGCAACAACAAATCAATACAATGGCTGAAGCAATCGCTAATCTGAATGTCAATCAAGCTAATGTTAATCCTAATGTCATATCTTCTGAAAGTGAGGGTGAGGGTCATAGAAATCAAAATAGGCGTCAAAAAAACTGGGATCATGGGATTAAAATCGATGTCCACAACTTTGAAGGGAAATTACAACCTGAACAATTCCTCGAATGGGTTGAGAAAATGGATCAATTTTTTGAGTGGAAAGAAATACCAGAAAATCGAAAAGTCAAATTTGCAAGCTTAAAATTAACGGGACATGCTTTAACATGGTGGAAAAATTTGCAAAACAATAGAATAAGGCGAGGTAAAGAAAAAATTCAAAACTGGGAAAGAATGAAAGAAAAAATGAAAGGGAAATTTCTGCCTTCTGATCATTTAAGAACTATTTTTCAAGAATTTAATAATCTGCGTCAAGGAACTCAAACTGTGGAAGAATACACTGAAAACTTTTTTAAGTTGCAAGCTAGGAATGATTTAGATGAATCTGAAGAAAAAACAGTAACAAGATATCTTAATGGACTTAAGTGGACAATTCAAGATCAATTAAACTTGCATCATGTCATTAAATTAGATGAGGCTTATCGCATGGCTTTAAAAATTGAGAAACAACATCAAAGGGGAAGTAGCAAAGTCATTGAAACATATAAGCGACGACAAACTGGTGGGGTGAAAATTCAAACTCAATCTTCTGTTGGGACGTCGGGAACTAAGGTCAAAACTTATGAAAATCAAAATCTGGAAAAGGGAAAAGGGCTAATAGGTTCTAAACTTACTGAACAACCTAAACTGATTGGACCTTGTTTCAAATGCGGTCTTTATGGTCATTTGTCGGCTACTTGCAGAAAAAATAATCCTCCTCGAAATAATTTGATAGAAAATGAAAATAAAAGTGAAGAAGAAGAAAATGAACCAGAATCTGACAATGAAGCTGAAATGGAAAATTTTGATTTGGAAGGAGACGAAGGAGAGCCTTTATTAGTAATTCGATAAGTTTTAACTGCTCAAAAAGAAAAAGGTGATAAGTGGTTAAGAAGAAACATTTTTAGAACAACTTGCACGGTTGAAGGAAAAATTTGCACTTTAATGATTGATAGTGGGAGTTCAGGAAATTTTGTGTCACAACACATGGTTGAAAAGCTCAAATTGAAAACAAAACCTCTTGTCAAATCTTACAAAATATCGTGGTTTAAGGAAGGAGGTGAGGTTCCTATAACGAAGCAATGCACCATTAATTTGACAATTGGAGGAGCATATAAAGATCAAATTGTTTGCGATGTTGTACCTTTAGAAGTTTGCCATATACTTTTGGGGCGTCCTTGGCAATATGATAATAAAACCATTCATAATGGTGAGAGGAACACTTATACATTGATTCAAAACAATAAGAAATTCACTCTCTTTCCTCAAAAAAACATTTCTGATCCTCCAACAAAAAAAGAGAAATCTGAAAATTCATCCACTCCTGAATTACTTTTGAACACAAATGATTTGAAACAATTTGAAGTGGCTTATTTGGTGCTTGGAAAAGAATCTGATTTGGCTCTTGAAATTCCTAAGGAAATGCAACCGTTGCTTAATGAATTTTCTGATTTAACACTTGACGAGTTACCAACTGGCTTACCTTCTATGAGAGACATTCAACATCACATTGATTTAATTCCTGGAGCAACATTGCCTAATCTTTCACATTACAAGATGAGTCCAAATGAACATAAAGAGCTTTCTAAGCAAGTGACTGAACTTTTAGAAAAGGGTTTAATAAAGGAAAGTCTAAGTCCTTGTGCTGTACCTGCTTTGCTTACTCCTAAAAAAGATGGAATTTGGCGTATGTGTGTGGATAGTCGTGCTATCAATAAGATAACCATTAAGTACAGATTTCCCATGCCTAGGCTAGATGATTTGCTTGACATGTTAAGTGGTGCCAAAATTTTTTCTAAAATTGATTTAAGAAGTGGGTATCATCAAATAAGAATAAGACCTGGGGATGAATGGAAAACTGCTTTTAAAACCAAAGAAGGTTTGTATGAATGGCTTGTTATGCCTTTTGGTTTATCTAATGCTCCAAGTACCTTTATGAGAACAATGAATCATGTTTTGAGACCTTTTATCGGAAAATTCGTGGTGGTATATTTTGATGATATTCTGATTTACAGTATTCACCCTTCTGAACATTTTTCACATGTTAAAAAAATTTTACAAACTTTGAGGGAACAAAAATTGTATATCAATCTTAAGAAGTGTACTTTTATGACTTCAAGTTTGACTTTCTTGGGTTATATTGTATCTGCTGAGGGAATCAAAGTTGATCCGGTAAAAATCGAGGCAATCAAAAGCTGGCCTGTTCCTAAAAATATCAGTGAGGTAAGGGGTTTTCATGGTTTGGCATCTTTCTATCGTCGATTTATTAAAAACTTTAGTTCTGTAATTGCTCCTATCACTGACTGTTTGAAAAAGGGAATCTTTAGATGGACTCCAGAGGCTGAAAAATTTTTTCAAATTATCAAAATGAAAATGAGTCAAGCTCCAATTCTTAGTCTGCCTGATTTTGAAAAAGTTTTTGAAGTTGATTGTGATGCTTCACATGTGGGAATCGGTGCTGTTTTAAGCCAAGAAGGAAAACCTGTTGCATATTTTAGTGAAAAGTTGAATGATGTTCGATCTCGATATTCTACTTATGATTTGGAATTTTATGCTATTGTTCAAGCTTTAAAATTTTGGAGGTGTTATTTGATTCAGCGAGAATTTGTTTTAAATACTGATCACGAGGCTTTAAGATTTTTGGGTTCACAAAAAAATCTCAACAAGAGACATGCTAAGTGGGTTTCTTTTTTGCAAGAGTATTCCTTTCATATCAAACATAAAACTGGTGTGTTGAATAAGGTTGCCGATGCTTTAAGTCGAAGGTCACATTTATTGATTACTGTTTATCCTACCATTACTTCTTTTGAGTTTTTGAAAGATACTTACGCTTATGATTCTGATTTTAAAGATATTTGGGAGGCTTGTCTTAATTTGGGAACTGATCCGTCTGGTCAATTTGTTATTCACCAAGGCTTTTTGTTTAAGGGTTCTAGACTTTGCATTTCAAATAATTCTTTAAGAGAACAGTTAGTGCAAGAACTTCATGGTGGTGGGTTAAGTGGTCATTTTGGTCAAGGGAAAACTATTGCAATGGTGGAAGAAAAATATTTTTGGCCTCATATGAGAAAACAAGTTGCTAAGTTTGTGAAACAATGCAAAATCTGTCAAGCTTTTAAAGGGACTTCACAAAATTCTGGTTTATACACTCCCCTTCCAATTCCAAATAAACCTTGGGAAGATATTTCTATGGATTTTATTCTGGGCTTGCCGGTTACTATAAGAAAACATGATTCTGTTTTTGTTGTTGTTGATCGCTTTAGTAAAATGGCTCATTTCATTCCTTGCAAAAAAACTTCTGATGCATCTCATGTGGCGGATTTATTTTTTAAAGAAATTGTTAGACTTCATGGTATTCCTCGTACATTTACTTCTGATAGAGATACTAGGTTTTTGAGTCACTTTTGGAGAACACTTTGGGCTAAATTAGGAACTTCTCTTCAGTTTAGCAGTGCTTACCATCCTCAAACCGATGGACAAACTGAAGTTGTCAATCGAAGTTTGGGAAATCTTTTAAGATGCCTTGCTGGTGAGAAACCTTTTCAATGGGATTTGATTTTACCACAAGCTGAATTTGCTTATAACAATTCTGTTAATAGAACTACTGGAAAAACTCCTTTTGAAATTTTATATGGTCAATCTATTCCTCACATTTTGGATCGAAATGGTTTATCTTTACCTAACAAAGTAAGTGCTGAAGCTTTAGAAACATTTGATCATATCAAATCTGTCCAACAACAAGTTCTTGAAAAACTCCGTATAGCAAATGTTAAATACAAAACTGCTGCAGATAAGCATCGGAGAGAGGTTGTTTTTAAAGAAGGAGATATGGTGATGGCTTACTTCCGTCGCCAGCGCTTTCCCGTTGGTACTTTTGGGAAGCTGAGCAGAAAAAATTCGGACCCTTTCGCATTCTTCGGAAATTGGGCACAAATGCATATCTTTTAGATTTACCTAACACAGTTGGAACTTCTCCTATATTTAATGTTTCTGATCTTTCTTTGTATGAAGGAAATACAGGTGATTCTGTGGATCTTGAAACATTGCCACTTTCCACTCCTTCGTTGAACCAAGATGATCTGATTGAAGAAATTGTTGATATAAAAACAACTAAGACAAGGCATGGAGAACACCAGAAATTTTTGGTCAAATGGAGTAATCGACCATTAATTGATTGCACGTGGATTGATGCTGCTGAACTTCAAAAGCGAAATTTGGAGCTCTACAAAAGAGTTGCTGAAATTTTGTCATCTGGAGATGAGAATTCCCCACCTGGGGGGAATTGATGCATTTAGATTTTTCTGCTTAAATTTTGTTATGAACAATATTTGTTATATTTTCTATTTTTTTTATTTTTATGCTATCCTATGATGGTGGTAAATCCAATGATCATGGTAGGAAGAGGTTTGGATTTTGTTTTCCAGGATTTGCCGGCTTGGGGGGGTCCACTTGTCCTTTGAAGGTTGCTGGTTTCATGAGATCTTTGGCTGATTCGGTTTGAGCTTATGAAGTTAAACTTTAGTTGTGTCAAGCTCATTATTTTCTAGTGGAGAAGTAGCTCATTATGAGCTGATGTCTTGCTATAAAATTTAAGGTTGGAAAAAGATTTGGTGGGTGGACTTGTCCTTTCACATTCCCCTTAAAAAAGCTGAGTTGCAGCTGTCCTTTTTCTCCTCTGGTTAAGCCTCTCACGGCTGCTGCTGCTTCGGGTTTGGCATGCCCCTTCGGGTGCTGTTTACTTTTCTGAAACGGTATGTTTTTTTGACTGGGAACTACTGCCGCCTGGTTTCCTGTGTTGGTTCCTCGGCTGTGATGCTTCTGGCTTGAACCGTGGCTTTGTTCTCTGGATTGTTTTATTTCTGCCTCTTGGGCTTCAGCGGGAATGAATTTTGGCTCTTGGAAACTTGGGAACTATGGCTGTTATGTTCCCCCTCTTTGGCCTATAAATATGAAGTATTTTGTGAAGGATGGGTGGTGAATATTTGAGAGCTAAGTGCTTATAAAACCTGAGGGTTTTCTTTGGAAAAGCTTGAGAGCTTTTTCCATTCTCCTTCTCCTCTAGGAAAGCTTGCGAGCTTCTCCTCTTTCTTCTCGGTCTTCTAACCTCCTTCTTCTCTACGCAAGTTCCACTCCACCTGTATCTTTCTTCTAGTTCCATTGGTGAGATTGTTGGCTGTTGTGGTGAAGTCGTGGGCTGTTTTTGTTGGCCGTTTTGGTGAAGCCGTGGGCTGTTTTTGTTGGCCGTTTAGGTAAAGCCGTGGGCTGTTTGTTGGCTGTTTTAGCAAGGTTGTGGCTGTTTGGAGAAGTTGAAAGGACATTGGATACCCCTAGCCGTGGTGGACCCTTGGTTTGCATATCTAAACCTTATTTTTAAATTTATTCCTACAATCGGTACATGTGAGGAGTCCTCTTGAAGGATGTTCTGAGGATAGTTTTTTTTGTTAAAAATATTGTTTTTCTTTTGATCTTCTTTTGTTTTTGTTGTTGGAAGTTATCTTTTCTTAAGCTAGTTGTTTTCTCTAATCCCTTTTGTTCTCTAAGTTATGTCTTAATTTTATAAAAGTTAGAGTTGTTTCTCTTGACTGATTTCTCTTTGTGCCTTGCTCTAATTTGTTTGCATCATTGAGACTCTATGTAGTTGATTTTGTGGTTAGAGGGTGCCCTTGGTAAGGTGAGGCAAATAGAGAGAATGACAAGAGTAAGCTGAAGTAGAGGGAGGGAAAGAAGTAAAAGAACAGTGAGCTTGCAGGTCCTTTCCAAAGTTGTGATGAATAGAGAGAGAGGCATGAGGAGAATGAGTGTGATCGTGGAAAAGATAGAAAGGGAGAAATGCCCATAGAGTGAGGATGAAAAAAATGAGTTGACAGAATTTGTGTGACGGTGGACAAAATAGGGAGAGGGATAGAGAGGTCAATAGATTAGTGCTTGATCCATATTATATGCTTTTATCTTATGATACCTAAACGAATTGCTTAAATCATTGTGTTTGACTTGCCCATAAAGCAAGGGAGCAAGGTAAGGGAGCAAGGAGCATGCAAGGTGCAAGGATGTTTGAGAGGAGGGAGAGAACTGTTAGAGCAAAGATGGATAAGGAGCAATGGACAAGGAAATTGAGGGAAGGAGGGTGGCAGGATGGAGTGGGAGTGGAGTGAGCAAGAGAGGAAGGGAGATCGAGGAAAAGTGGGCATGAGGGTGTTAAGAGAAGGAAGGAGCGAGAGAAACTATTAAAGTGAGGATGAATAGTAGGAGAGAAAAGTGGTTGAGCGAAGAAAGTGAGATAGGAGAAGAGTGGGCATGAGGGTGTGTATTAGAGAGGGAGGGATGGTGAAAGACCATCAAAGTTAGGATGAATAATGGGAGAGGAAAAGGTGTTGAAGAAAGGAGAAAGGCAAGAAGAGAGTGAGCTAGGTGAGCAAGAGAGGAAGAAGGGAGATAGGGGTAAAGTGCGCTTGAAGGTGTCTAAGAGAGGGTAAGAGAGAGAGGGATGGTGAAAGCCCATCAAAGTTAGGATGAATAATGGGAGAGGAAAAGGTGTTGAAGAAAGGAGAAAGGCAAGAAGAGAGTGACCCAGGTGAGCAAGAGAGAAAGAAGGAAGATAGGGGAAAAGTGCTCATGAAGGTTTCTAAGAGAGGGTAAGAGAGGGAGTGATGGTGAAAGCCCATCAAAGTTAGGATGAATAATGAGAGAGAAAAAGATGTTGAAGAAAGGAGAAAGGCGGGAGGAGAGTGAGCTAGGTGGGCAAGAGAGGAATGGAGATTGGGGAAAAGTGCGCGTGAAGGTGTCTAAGATAGGGAGGGATGTTTAAAGACCATCAATGTTTGGATGAATAATGAGAGAGAAAAATGTATTGAAGAAAGGAGAAAGGTAGGAGGAGAGTGAGCTAGGTGAGCAAGAGATGAAGTGAGATAGGGGAAAAGTGGGCATAAAAGTGTCTAAGAGAGGGAGAGATGGTGAAAGACCATCAAAGTTTGGATGAATAATGATGCAGACAAATAGATTAAAGAAAACCAAAAGGAGAACACTAAGGCAAGAACTTTTCTCAATTCATAATTTAGTAAGCCAACACCAATAAAATCTTAAAACAAACGAAAGTTAGACAATAAATGAAAACCAAAATAAAAATAAAATAAACTACCCTCAGAACAACCAGCAAATGGTCACCTCACATGCATCGACATAGTAGAAAAATGATTAGTGCTCAAAGATATGCAAACCAGTGGTCCATCACAGCAACTTTAGGCCAACGTCCACCATAAACTCCTCTGGCAAATGCTACCAAACCGGCCAACAACACCTTCAAAAGCTTTAGAAGAAAGATACAAATGCGGTGGAAACTTGTGGAGAGTAGAAGTAGATAAGAAGCCTGGGAAGAAGTCAAAGAGAGGAGAAAAGAAAGTGGATAAAGCTCGCAAGCTATCCAAGAAGAAAACCCTCAGGTTTAAGTAATTTTCACTCACCAAAATCTGCTCCTAAATGTCACAAAACAGCCTCTATTTATAGGAGAAGAAAGGGAGCTAAACAGCTCAAACATCCGCACACTCATCCGCACACTCAAACCAATCAAAAAAGGGGAGGCAAAAAGCCAACAGGCAGCTGGATGGAGCAGCACACGAAAGGGGGATACGGGACACAATAAACGAACGGACAACACCAGGGGAAAGAACTGGGCAGGCAGAGGAAATGAAAAGGTAAACAAGGGAAATGAACCTGGACAGCCATAATGAGCTGAAAAAGGAAACATAACTCAGCAGCCATCAATTCAAGGCAGCAAAACCCGAAATAACCAAGCCCAACCCAAGGAGCTTGGGACAAACCAAGTTAGCCCATATGCCTTGGCACCAAAGAAACTAGCACACCAATGGCATAGCATGTCCAAGAGCACAACCTACACATGATCTTTGGTTGCCTTCCATCATAGGGGTAAGACAAAAACATTAAAAAAAAAAACATAAAATTCAAATTACTATAAAGTTCAAAATAAAATTGAAATAAAAATTGCATTCATCAAATAATGAGAGAGAAAAAGGTGTTGAAGAAAGGAGAAATGCGGGAGGAGTGTGAGCTAGGTGAGGAAGAAAGGAAGGGAGATAAGGGAAAAAGAGTTGGCCATGAAGGTGTCTAAGAGAGGGAGGGATGTTGAAAGACCAACTTTAGGATGAATATTGAGAGAGAAAAACGTATTGAAGAAAGGAGAAAGGCGGGAGGAGAGTGAGCTAGGTGAGCAAGAGAGGAAGTGAGATAGGTGAAAAGTGGGCCTGAAGGTGTCTAATAGAGGGAGGGATGGTGAAAGACCATCAAAGTTTGGATGAATAATGAGAGAGAAAAAGGTGTTGAAGAAAGGAGAAAGGTGGGAGGAGTGTGAGCTAGGTGAGGAAGAAAGGAAGGGAGATAGAGGAAAAATAGTTGGCATGAAGGTGTCTAAGAGAGGAAGGGAGGGAGAAATACCATCAAGAGTGGGAGAGATGGAGAAAAACCATCAAAGTGGGGATGAATAATGAGAGAGAAAAAGATGTTGAAGGAAGGAGGTAGCAGGAGCGTGAGTGGTGTGAGCAAGAGAGAAGGGATTTCTTGCAGGTGTGGCCATGAGTATGTCTATGAGAAGGAAGGGTAGTGAGAGATATCATCATAATGAGGATGAATAAAGAGGAAAAGGGGTTGAAAGAGGGAGGGAGAGAAACCATCCGATTGAGGATGAATAGTCAAGGGTTGTGAAAAGGAAGGGAGATATGAGAAAAGTGGGCATGATGGAATCTAGGAGAGTCAAGGATGGAGCAAGACCATCAAAGTGGGGATTAATAATGAGATGGAAAAAGAGGTTGACAAAGGAGGGAGGTAGGACGAGAGTGAGTGGTGGAGCAAGAGATGAAGGGAGTAAGGGGAAGAATGGGCATGAGGGTGTATAAAAGAGGGAAGGATGGGGAGACCATAATGATGAGGATGAATAGTGAGAGAGGAAAAGGGTTGAGGAAGTAGGGAGATAAGGGAAGTGAGGGTGTCTAAAAGATGGAAGGATAGGGAGACCATCATAATGAGGATGAATGGTGAGAGAGGAAAAGGGGTTGAGGAAAGAGGGAGATAGGGGTAGTGAGCATGGGGTGCTCAAGAAAGGGGTTGAGGGAGAGAAACCATCAAAGTGAGGGGATAAGGAGAAAAAGGAAGTAGGGAAATAAGTGGTGAACAAGTATGAGGGTGGTCGAGAGAGGAAGGGATGCGAGGGAAAAGTGAGCATAAGGGTATTTGCGAGACATAAGGAGGGAGAGATATCATCAAAGTGAGGATGAATAGTGAGAAAGGCAAGGGTGAGGGAAGTTGGGCATCAAGAGGAGAATAAGTATAGTGAGGGTGGCTGAGAGAGGAAGGGAAGCAAGTAAAGAATGAGAATAAGGGTGGTTAAGAGATAGATGGAGGAAGGGAGGGAGGGATAAGAATGTTAAGAAAGGCAAGGGTTTTTATAGAAGAAGGGAAGCAAGGGAAATGAAGGGTTCTGTGTCGAACACAAGCGGAAGGGAAGCAAGAGAACTATAAAACACAAACACTTCCATTGTCTTATGCTTCTGTGTTGAACACAAATACAACTTTGACATACTCTAAAGGAGGGAGGGGGTGGTTATGAGGGTGGCCAAGAGAGGAATTAAAGAAATGGAAGTGAGCGAGCATTAGATTTGTTAAGAGGGGGGATAACTATGAAGCACAGGCACTTATAAATGCTTTATGTTTTTGTGTCGAACACGAACACAACTTTGACATGCTCTGATAAAGTGTAAGATATATGTATATGATATCATACCTCATCTTTCGATTTCTTTAATAAAAAGTACTTAAAATATTTTGTTTTATATTAATAATCATTGTGTTTATAGCATGTTATGTGCAACTTTTGACAAATATTTCATGTCATTGCATATCTGTCGTGCTGAGTCCATGACTACCTATCTATATCTATGTTTTATAGTGGAGAAAAGAAGAGAAATCATAAGAGTGAGGATGAATAGTTTAAAGAGGAAAGGCAGTTGATATATGTATATGATATCATACCTCATCTTTCGATTTCTTTAATAAAAAGTACTTAAAATCTTTTGTTTTATATTAATAATCATTGTGTTTATAGCATGTTATGTGCAACTTTTGACAAATATTTCATGTCATTGCATATCTGTCGTGCTGAGTCCATGACTACCTATCTATATCTATGTTTTATAGTGGAGAAAAGAAGAGAAATCATAAGAGTGAGGATGAATAGTTTAAAGAGGAAAGGCAGTTGAGGGGGAGGGAAGCAAGAGGAGAATGAGTGTGACTTGTGAGGGGTGGCCCAAAGAGAAAGATTAGACAAAGGAAGAGTGAGCTTAAGGATGGTTTAGAGAGGGAGGGAAGAGAGGCTATCATAGTGAGAGAGGTGGAATAGGGAGAGAGACAAGTGGATGTGTGTTGGAAGGATGAACAAGGAGAATGAGTGTAAGGGCTACCAAAAGAAAGGGGTGGAAGATAGGTGGAAGACCGACGAAGACAGAGAATTCATCATAAGGGTGTCTAAGAAAAAAAAGGGGGGGGTAGAGAGAGAGATGCTATAAAGTGAGGACTATGGCTGAGAGAGGTTATTCGATGTGCGATGGAAGGATGAACAAGGAGAATGAGTGTGATGGCAGTTGAGAGAGAGAGAGAGAGAGAGAGAGAGAGAGAGAGAGAGAGAGAGAGAGAGAGAGAGAGAGATGCTATAAAGTGAGGACTATGGCTGAGAGAGGTTATTGGATGTGCGATGGAAGGATGAACTAGGAGAATGAGTGTGATGGCAGTTGAGAGAGGGAGGGAGGGAGAGAGACCATCAAATTTGATGCTAAAGCAGTAGCGTACAATTGTAATGTGTGATATCGAAGTGCTCTTTGTTAATAAGACTCTTTTGCTTTCTTTGATGATGTTATAACTTTTGTATTATTCTATGGAGATTTCACCACGAAGTATATAGACATATATTCTGGATCATTATAATCACAATCTTTTTTATCTTCTCTCAACTATTTGTTGTTAGTTTTATGAATTTGCTATTCTTCAATATTTCCTCCTGTTGCATGATATGATAATCATATCTCGAGCAAAATTTTTAGCATCTTATCCATCCATGTTACCTTTTACTCTACACTGCTTTTCTTTTTAATATTTTCAACACTTAAAACCTATTTTATTGGTATATTTCCTTTCAAGTGTTGGTCGTGCCCAAATTCTCTAAACAGTACATCTCTCTTTCTTTTTTTTTTTTTTTTTTTTTTCTTGACGACGTTATGACATATTGCATAACTCTATTGAAATATTTTGTTCATCTTGGCACATCTTTATAATTATTTGTAGTCTAGATTACAGAGTTCTATCATCAGCATTTAATTAATCAATTTCAACAGAGTTCACAATGTGAATTGACTAATTTATATTTTCACATGCAGTATCTTGGTACTCCGTCAAATTATCATCAGTGAGAGTTTAGTACCCTCTTTATCAGAACTGGATACAATAATATCCAACTCTGTAAAGAGTCTCTCCGAGCTTCTAGACAATGTACCTGACATCGGCATTGAAGAAATCATTGAAACAATAGCTAACTCATTCCCAGAAGAAAAACTTTCAAGCAGAAAGCAGCTGATGGCGAGCATACTAAAGAAGAGCTTAGACAATGAAGACCCAGTGTTCAGAAAGGTTAACCGCTCCATCTATTTGGCAACCCGAGCTGTTCTGTTTGCCGGAACTGGGCATCGCGGGCGGAGACTAGCACAAGGCATTCTGCAGAAGGTAGGAGGTGCTATGTTATTAGATAGAGTGGTGAGAGCTGCAGAGGTATTGATTATTATGGCCAAAGTCTCCTTGCAAGTTCATGGCTCATGGTACCAATTCTTGGTTTGAATAGCAGAAGAAACTACAATGATATTTGTACATAGAATGGATGCTAAATAGACAATAAAGTTAGGCTGCTGTGCTGTAAAGGGTGCGGGACCTGTAAAGTTTGCAAGGGAATTTACAGTAATTGTGTCCGTTGAATATTTAAATTTAGGTTCTAGAAATCTATTATGTAGTTTTCTATGTTAGCAGCTTTGTTTATTTATGTTATTGTCAAAATGCAAGCAAATCTGTATATGTTGATAATGATTATGTTCTGTGCGTTAGTATTTGTTAAATCAATAAACAAATGTAATAATTGCTCCTTGACCATGCTGCTTTTTTCCTTGCATCACAAGAATTTATAGCAAATGGATTTTCAGAAATCTATAGCAAATGTTTGCATAAGCTTGCAGAAAGTTATAATCCATTGCAAACTTTTTGTATTAATTTTTTTTAAAAAAAGCAATAAAAAAGTTGCCATAAACAAAATTTTAATCAATCAAGTCCCAACTCATTAAAATTAATCCTAATCACAAACATGACAATTAATGAATTCATATTCTAATAACATAACCAATATGTAATAGATCATAATACATTCAAAATGACAATTAAAATATAATTTATAGGCACAGCAAAGTCACATTCAATAAAATCATATAAAATGCATTAAATTTTAAATATGTAGCATCAATGTAGTATGTTTAAGCTCTTTGCAACCTAAAAGTTATAAGAAAATTAATATTCTTCAATCCAAAAAACATAATTAATCAATATAGGATCACAACATCATCATTATAATTAGAAGTGTCAAATTGTGTCTGCGGGTCCAACCTGATTTTAACCAAACCAATTTTTAACATGACTTGATTTAGGATTCGGGTCCATTTTTTCAACCTGAATCTGACCTGGTTCAATTTTTTATCAACACGACATGACCCGCAATTTCATAATTAGATTTACATATTTAACAACAAAAGACATAATTTTATATTAAAACTTTAGAATTAAGTGTATAAAATATTCACAAATTATATTTATAAACTATTAAAATGAACCAGAGGCATAGAGCTAGAGTGGTGAGACCAAGAAGCGAGAGCTGAGAACCTCATACTGAGAGCATCGAAGACTCAAAATAAAATAATGAATAGGTTCATTAGGCTAAACCTAAATTGAGCAGTCATTTATGAATACACATATAATCAGACGGACGAGGTTGTTTGCGTGGCGCAGTGGGTCAAAATTGGGTTTTTGGGTTATCCGAACTCTACCTAAAATTCAAAACGAGTCAAAATTGGGGACCTTAACCCGACCCATTCTTAAAACGGATTGCCTTAACCTTAAAAATTTGGCTCTGATTTTTATTTCATGTCAATTTTGACACCCATAATTATAAGCTTCATACTCATTTGAAGTTAGACATTTACTATGTAGGTAGGCTATCACAGACTTGTTATGTTATTTATGGTTGAAGAAAATCAAAATGTTATTAAGGATGGTACTCCACCTATATTATTTAATATTGTGATAACCCTACATGATATTGATACTTAATATTAACATCAATGTGAATGACACAAGAGGTAGTGTTATGGAGATGGGTGGAGCTACTATGGGGGCCAAGGCCCATCAATTAAAAAGCCTAAATAAGTTTGTTTAAAAAATGAAATATTACTTATAAATAATAAGAAATGTGACTCTTATAGAATTCAAACCCAGCTCTTAACTTTCACATGCTAATGTCTTATCTATCAAACCATAGAGTTAATTTATGCTTTAGTGCCAACTATATTTTTTAGTTAAAATATTATTAAATCTTGCAAAAATATATGAGAAATTTTCATCTAAACTTTTCATATATGACATAAATTTACTAGTAACTTATATTCTTGAAATTTTAAAATATTATTTTACTATGAATTATTTAAAAAAGAAAAAACAAAAAAATAGTTGTATATTAAAAATCATCAATTTGTGTACCTGGCTAATAAAAATTTCTTTATCACCCCTAGCTATGGAGCTTAGAGGAGATTTCTCCATTTGATATTTTCATGAGTTTCTTAATCTTACGCTATTCATGAGCATAAACACTATTTTGACACACTATTGCCTCCTAATATTTTTTAGTGAGTGGCTATCTTTCTAAATAAACATTTGATTGATATAATTAGTATTATAATTTTTTTTGTTTTAATAGGTTTATTGTTCTATATTTATATGCTAAACTGACATATCAATACTCAACTTAAATGAGCGTTAATAAACTCATATTCCCTCTTTCTCATAGAGTCTATGTATATTTATGCATCTTCTCTTTTAACATCACTTACACAAAAAATTTGACTAATAAAATATATTTTACTAAAAAATTATGCATAATATTGCTAAAACTCATTTAATCACTTATCATTTTATCATAATGAGTGAAGAAAGGGAAAGAATCTAGGATGTACTTTATCAACCATCCTTTATTGTTAATCATTTCTTTCAAGCCTCTGGTTAACCCTTCATGGTACAAGTGGAAATAATATATTCCCAAACAAAGCTAACCATCAATCTAAGATGGTACTCAATGCATGAAGTGAGATCATTTGATCCATCATAAAGATTTTCACTAGGATTATATATAAGTCTGGCTAAGCTTGGTTTATATTTAGTTTTTTATATAAGCTTTACACTTTATTATTTTCTAGTTTGATTACAACTTGCCTATTTTCACCTTTTTTAATCATTATATGCAATTTGTCTCGAAATCATGCACTATAGTAAGCTCTTAAAGGCAAATATTTCTACCTACATTAAATAAATTGATAATTAACTTTAAATCAATATTAAAAAAAACAATTAAGGCTTTAGATCCAACATATGAATTCAAATTATTTTCTTCGTATTTCTTTGATGAGATATTGAGTAAAGATTGAAAATAATAAATTCTTGCTTATGCACATGCATGTCATATCTTATTCCAATGCATATAATTAATAGCTTTTCACACGAATGACAGATAACTTTGCATTCATTCATATCTCTAGGATAGTTATACTAACTTCATAGCATGATTTAATTAAATACACCAGAGTGGATGTTTAGTACATTATGTTGTAGTAGTCCTATTCCAAGCATGATTTGTAAGTCTACTTTGGTTAATCTTGATTGCATATTGTTGAGCTACCCTATTTTACTTCTTTTGTGGGCATTCTTCAAACATTTAAGAATAGAAAGTCATGCATCTTTATAGATCCACTGATTAAATTATGTATGCCTAGGAATTTGTATTTTTTTCTTAATTTGAGATCACAAGAACTTATCTAAAAAATATAATTCTTGGTTGCTAATAAAGCATTTCATAATAAGGTTGGGTCAATTATCTTTAGAAATAAGTGATCTCGAGTGATAACCTAGGATGATGGATTTATAAAGTATGGACTATGCTATTTCTACCTTTTTATAGGTTCACTATATTTATATGTCACTCTTTTGATCCCATTCACTTTGATTGACTTATGGAGATTTTTTTATTATCATTACTTAGGATTTCATTTATGGGTTGATAGTTATCTCAGTCAATTCAATTATAATTTACTGCTTAATGTCTACCAAATCAAAACAAAATATGAACATGTTTTCTTTATTAAGAGTGTCTTAGGGAGAGCTTCTCAAGTGTCGTTAACCTTTAGGAACACAGTCCCTTTGAGAAACTAATAAACTCATACCATCTTTGTTTCAAAATTTAAAATTTAAATTAATAATATGATTTTTTTTTTATTCTTTTACACTAGTTGAAATAAGACTTAGTGGTTTTACATCATTTGGCTACTTTTATTATTTTTTCTTATGAAATTGTCTATACAAAAAAGGAACCCTTATATTATCATTTTTTTCATGCAATAACAACACAATTCTTCATTCATGCATCAAGGGTGTTGAATTATTAACAAAATATAATCTTGTGGAGGGTTGACCTTGTGGTGTGGCATTACTAAGGTGGAGAATTTGACTTCTATTTGCTTAGTTGGGTAGAGTAGAATTAAATAAGTTGCATGGTTCTATAATACTACTTAGTAATTACATCATTTCATTCACCAAACTACAAGAATATATATATATATATATATATATATATATATATATATATATATATATATATGCATAACAAAATAAAATTAGCCTAATTATAATAAGAACTATATTTCGTTACTTGGGATATAAGAAAAACTTAAAAAGTTTTTAATTTTCTTACTTAAGCTTCAACTACTCTCCTAAGGTGAAAGAGTTTACAAAATTTATTTTATAGTGGAAGTGTTCTTACATAAGAAATATTTGGCAATTCATGCTTAAGAAGAAATGTGAGGGGACAAAAGTGCCTTGAAAAATCAATTAGCCGAGATTGTAACAATGCTCAATAAGAAAGGGAAGGAAGAATCATTACAATAATGTGTGAACTTAATCACAAGAGAGAATCATCTCAAAAAAAGAGACAGCCCATATTAGCTAGTTAAACTTTTTTTTTACTAAAGAAGATGATATAAGGGAGAGAAAAATAATTTTTTTGGTTTCACTTTATCTCCATCTAAAATGAACAAAATTTTGATTGGTGGAAGACAATCTTAAAAATTATACCTTATTCTAATGCTTTATAGTTACCTAATCATCCACTTTGATTCATGTTTTTGTGAAATATATTCATAGGGAAAACTTCAAAAAAAAAAAAAAAAAGGTTAACTATCTCACCATATAATCATGTGTGGAATTTGATTGTGTTGATGAATTAGATTGTTATATTACCTCAGACCTAAAGTTTCTCATGCTCTCTGGGGGGTACGGGGGGTTTACCCAATGCTTTGGTTCGGCTGCATTGCACCCAAAAAAAATTTCCCGTATAATGCCCTGAAGCTATGTACCTGCTTAGCACCCCCACACTACATACCTAAGCACACCAATGTTGTGTTCCTGAGTACCCTAGCGCACAAAGAGCAAAGCTCCGTATCAGCATGGATATGACGCTATAGCGGATCAACACAGAGGTTCAAGTGCCGCAATGGTTCAAACTAGTGTCGTAGCGTTGCAAGACGGACTATACGATTTTATTTCACATTTTTTTGAAGGGTTGCATCCTTTGAGGTTATTTTACATAGCTTTCTCTTGTATTTTATGTGTGTAGACATTGAGAACTCTGGATATGGGAACAGAAGCAAGGAGAGACCAAGAGAGAAGAGAGATTTGTACTTATTTATCCTAATAATTTTCATAGTGGATTTCATGGTGCGGTATGATTTCATGATTTTTTTTATCTATTTTGAATTTTTCCACATTAAACCCCGGTGTCCTTTATTTTTTTTCTCTTTTTTTATTTTCTTTCTTATTTTTTCCTTGTGATGTTTACTCCTCATCTCCACAACACACCCAATCATTGGTTAGTTGAGGTTTTGACTAAGAACACTATAAAATTGTGGGGTTTCATCTGAATTATCTTTTAATTTCTCCTTTAAAGTATCCTTAACATCAAAACTATTTAGTTTATCAAGGAACATAATTTTTCCTTGCATTAGTTTTGAATGTATCATCTTTTATGATACTAAAATAAATAATATATCTATGGATGATTCAATAAGAGTCTTAGTAATAACATGAGGGGTCACAAAGATCTCTTAATAGTTAAAGGTTGAAATAGTGTGAAAAGCTGCCCTAAAATTGGAAGTTAGGGATAAGTTCATATATATTTTTTCATAAACAATGTATAATAATGCACATCCTTAATATTCTGAGGATCATGTAACTTTGTCTCATTCTTAATAAAAATTCTACGACTTAATATACATTTACTAGAAAGTTGTGAATCATTAATTAATCAATTGGTCCTAATAACAAATCATAAAAAAATATTCATTTTATTTAATAAATTGAAGGGTTCATTGCTTAAGTGTAAATAATCATCCATTTAATTCCTTATCATAATAGTTATGACAATATTATTCCTGAGCATCTCTAGTATTTCAACCCAAAAAGCATGTTTCTACCTAATTTTTCTTTTTTTGCAAAAGATTATTATATTAAGTCCTAACATAAACAACTAATTTATTTTTATAAAATTAGAATTTTCAAAAATCATTTAGAGCATGAGAGTAAATAAAAATTAATAATTATTTTGTTGGTCAATTTAATAATTTATTAGGCTAGTAAATCCCCATCAACGGTATATACTTCAACACTCCTTATGAGATAACTTAGCATAACCTCTAAATCTATTACTTGGTTTTCTCCTAATTGGATGATGCTCTTTATCAAACTATTAATTATTTTCTACTATGTTGACATGGGGTGTAGGATTAGGGATTATAAATCATTGAGGTTATTATACACATTAAGCTTGGAAAGTTTCAGGCCTAATAGTTAATTCATTCATTTTAAAATCAATATTTTCATACAAGGATTTTATTATGAAAAATCTAATTTTAAGTTTTTTAACTATATTGACATATTCATCAATAAATCTATTAAAGATTTATAAGGGTCTACTGGGGTGCTTGTTTAGGAGTAAGAATGTAAAAAGATGCAAGTTAAATAATAAAATAATTGGTTGATGACAAAGATGCTACATTTTTAAATGTTGCATATAAAAAACTATTAGATATGAATGTGTATGATTCCAAATTCAAACACTTATATTAAACCAATAAGAAAATAAGTTAATAATTTAAAAGTAACCAAATAAGTAAAATATAAAGTGAAAGTTTAATTTCTCAATTCACTTCCAAGGCTTATAAGAAAGACACTAAAAGTGAAACATGCCCTCACTTGTAAATTAGGCTCCAATAGAAATAAAGAGAGCTTGATAACTTGATTTGAGAGCAAGCTTGCTAGGCTTATAGTAGTGTTCACTAGCTACATGTAAACAAGTTAATTCACAAGCTTCCGAAATAACATGCTATTATCTTAACTACAATTACACAATTTAAAATATAAAAGGAAAAAGAAGATATTACCCGTAAGTGAATACAAAATAACTTGTTATTGAATTCAAGATGTTATCCTTATGTTTTTTTCAATGCATTCTCTAGTATTGAGCTATAAAGCCAATTAATGAAGTGGTAGGAGGACTCTTCTAAAGAGAATAGACAATGGATTTTTCTTAGCAGTGAAGGTATGTTATAAGGAAGCTAATAGAGGTAACCCTGGGTAAATAATACTTTGTTAAGTTTGGTTTTAAAAAAAATAATATAGAGCGAATTAGGTTAGTTTGTGAAAATTTTTAGCATTGTGGAGGCTATGGTAGCTAGTTGCCGGAAGGGTTGGTTGATGATGTAATATATGTTAGGACTTATTAGGATGTTGTGAAAATGTAGGAAAGGATTCTAGGGTTTATGCATTGGTGTTATAATGGGTCAAAGTGATGGAATGACGAGTTGATTGATTTTTTATAGATTTGAGAGGGGTTGTTTGGATGTTACTACATAATATAATATATTTGTGTGGGTTGAAGGGTTAGAGTTACAAAATTTCAAAACATAATCACAAATAAAAAAGAAGGATAAATAGCAAACATGGAAGTTACAATAGTAATATATTGATAGATAAACTCAAACTCACCAAAGGAGGGGGAAGAAATAAGCCACCAAGCCTAACTCAAGAAATTATCTATGAAGCTAAATGCAAAGAGAAGGAAAGCTTATCTTCAATTCAATTCACTATTAACAAATAAAGCTATTTCCAAATAGAAAATAAAATTTAAAAGGGGGTGAGCAAGGGTTGGATGATGGCTTCATGTTTAAGGAGAAGGGAGGGGCGAATTTCAGGTGCATAACTCTCCTTGAAAATTCAAAAATATCCACTTTATCTCCATTCATACATCAAGGGAGCTAGACAATAATCAAAATAAAGGCTTCAAAGAAGAGGGACATACCACACATTTGATTTGGTGATTACAATGATGAGGTGGAGAATTTGGCTTTGATTTGCTTGGTTGGGCGATCTTAAAAGTAGCTTCATTGCAACACCATCATTTGCATTATCACATAGTTTTTATTATTTAGCAATTACATCATTTTATTCACCAAGTTACATTAATAAATATAACATAGAACCATGAAAAAAAATATAAAATAATAATAAATAATAGTCTAAAAACCCATAATGATGCAATACTCAAGACATAAAAGAAGCATTAACATGTTTGTTATTTTCTTACTTAAGCTTTAACTACTCCCAAAGAGCTTTCAAAAGACATTTTTCAAGTACTTATTCTTACACAAAATATATAATATTTTAGGTGCAATAAGAAATAAGAGGGAATAATATTGTCTTGAGAAACTAGATATTTCAAGATTGTGCAATTGCATATTGAGAGGGGAAGAAAAGAAAAAAAAAATAAATTAATAAGTGGGCTTAATCAAAGTCAAGGATCATATAGAAGGAACTACCACTTTTGAGGGATAATTTAACATTTTTTACTATAAGTTAATGGCGAAGAGCTATTAACATGGATTTACTTCACCATCAGTTCATGCGCATAAATTTTTGATTGTTGAAAGAAAAACTCTTAAAATTGTACCCTTATTTACGTGCTTTCTAAATAATTTATGACTCAATACATTATAAGTCTATTATTAAGTCTATGACATATGAATGATTATTTTAGCCATGTCTTTTATGCGGTTATAAATCTTTTTAAGCGACTTGATATTATGTGACTTTGTTGTGTGCTTATGTTGATGTGTTGTATATTTGTAGTTGTATATTATGAGGGTGTTCAAGTGAAATAATTCAATTTTGATGGTCATTTAAAGGAAAAAAGAGATATTGGAGACACATCGAAGGCAAGAGAGAAACAAACACACAAGGCGATCGACCCTAGCCATTTAATTTGACTTAATTTTGAAGGTGGTTGGGCTTAGAGCATACTAAAAGTGAATAAGGAGTCAAGGAATGTCTAATAAGGACTCAAGTATGCATTTCAAACATCCTAAAAAGGCCACATATCCCCACTCTTTTCAACATGAGGGATCAACCACTCCTCATCTATATATGAAGCAACCACCACCTACAATTTTGAAAGCTACCCCCCTCTACTTGAGAATTTTGAATTTCAAAATACAAAGCCTATATGAAAAAAAAATTAGATTTTGAATTTTAGTATAAACAAATTTTAATAGTAATTTGAATGAATTTAAGAAGTTCTTAGCGAAACAATTCTCTTTTCTCGTTAACTTGGTTGTTGAGAGGTTTTTCTCCGGCGATAAAATTACTTTTGTTTGTTTTTCCTCCATAAATATTGAATAAACTCAACTCTAATCATCTCCTACATTCCCTCTATCATTCTACCATCTCCTTTGGAGAGAAGATATGCTAAGTTTTCCAAAGTTTGCCTAATCTTGATTTAAATGACCTAATCTAAAAATTTGCCACTTTTTTTTTTAATAAAAAATCTTGAAAAAGATCAATAGGAAAAACAATAAAAAAACCTGTAGAATTGAACTATTAACATTCTTAAATCTCCTTCAAGTTTTTTAGTTTTCTTACATATGATAATTAAAAAAAATAAACCCATTTGCCAAATTAGGCGTATTAGGGTTTATATGAACTACTCTTGCTATTATTCATAATTCCATAACTTAAATCTCTTTAAAAACTCCCACAAACCCTACATCTATACTTTAAGCATTTCTCCATCTCCTCTAAGTTGTTGCAAGTCCATTTACCTGAATCCTACTTGTCCCAACTCAAGCCTACAAAATATCAATCAAGATGGGTTCTTAAGACTTGGGAAACCCTAGCCAATCTACCACATCTTTAAACTCCTCTATGATAATTCCTAAGGTTCTTAAATATGTTAGAGTCCTTCATTCCTCAAAAGCTTAGCAGTACAATGATCAACTATTAATTCGCTTGTAGTAGGTTCAAATCATACTTATTTTTTATTTCAAGTCCTAAAATTTATAACCAAACAAGTTCTGTATATCTCCATATTTTCTAAGTAGTAAAATAATCCATAATTTTATGTAGGCACCTAATACTATTTTTGACAAATAGGAATGATATACATGCATATATAACTAGCAAATTTATTATTTTTTCACTTTGAGATTTTATGAATTCATGTCTATATGTGACATGGGTGTTAAATAGATATCTATATGACTTGTATAAAAATAGCAACACATGTTTATGTGGTGTTTGAGAATGCATGAACTTTTTTGTATTAACTTTTGTGATTAATATTTCACTCAACAAAAAAATTCTATAATGAATTAATCTATAAGACAAGAAAAATCACAAGTATATGCACAAAACAATTATTGTTTGGTTTTAAATTGTTAGATAATAAAATATTGCCTAGGTAAAAATATTATTTTTTATGTATATTTATTTAGAGTTTAGGAAGTTAACTTGAGATCTTATAAATGATTACAAATGAGAAAAATAATTAAGATAGTGGACCCCACATACCCCACACAATGAAATAAAGACTTATTGTTCTTATTGTTGATATTGTGTAATCATCTAACATTATCTTTTAGTTCACATTATAAATTTGATTACTAAAAAATTTAAATGTATGCTTATTATTTTATAATTTGGATTTAAAAATTTATTAGTTAATTAATAAAAAAAATTTAAATGTATTATAGAAATTTGAGTAATTTTTTTGAAAAGAATTAAATGTCAAAATACAAAATTACTTCAATAAGTATTTAATCGCACAATTCAAATAAAATTAAAGAGCTTAGCAAGTAAATTATTAATTATGTGAATAAACAATCAAGCATTAATCTTCAAATTTTTTTCTATAAAATGTCAATAAACTATTTTATTGAAATTGATCTCCGCCGACTTCGCCTTGCCCGGATGCCCCTTACTTCCGCTAAGGAGAGAAGGAAACGGCGCCGCCGCTTAAGCGCAAGCCAATCTCGGGCAGATGCCTTCGAAGGGTAAGAAGCAGTCGAAGTCCTCGCTTGGACGCTCTCCCGCCGCTCCATCTCCGGTGACTCCTTGCCGGGAACCGGTGAGCGAAGCCTCCGACGACGCCTTTAATAGGCGGCTCCTCTCCGATGCCGCTGCTCGGTTCCCTCACCTTATATCCGATTCAGCCTTCCGCGGGGTAGTATCTGACGCAGAAACGTCGCCTTCCAATGGCAGCCACTCCAGGATTTGGCTTTCGGAGGCCTTTATGGTTTCCTCATCCCTTCGCCCCGGGTTTCTCGTCTCGGTAAGCTAAACCCTTCAAGCCTTTTGCTTATCGAAATTGTTGTCTTTATCAACTTATAAATGCAGTTAGTTCAACGGTTTAACTTCTTTTTTGCTGTGCTTGTAATTCACTTCCACAACGATTCAAAAGGTGGTATTTTGTTGAGTTTATGAAATGCTTGCTGATGTAAATGATTTTTTTTTACTGATGCAACTAATAAAGCGTGCTCAATGAAACCATGGAAACCAGCCAGCATTGTAACAAAAAGAGAAAATGACTTGAAACTTCACAATCTTCCAGAAAGCAATAAATAGCACTGCAAAGAAACAAACATCACTAAAGCCCATCAATTAATTCTTTATCCAAAACAAATTTTTTTTTTTAATTCAAAAGATCGATCTATGCACCAAAAGCCCTGCATATCATTGTCTTTATTTATTTATTGGGAAGCAGTTGAATATGTACATTAGAAGCTGGTATATCTTTCTCATTCTCATTGAACATAATCTGACAGGGAAATGCCCATCCCTTTAGATAGAATATGGTACCATGATTTTTTGTATCTCACGAGTTATAAACATTTAGTCATTTCAGATCTCTTTTGATAGAATTCAATTTTATCAACTTATCAATGTAGTTAATTCAATTTGGATTCATGCCGGGTAGGTCTACTATGGAAGTCATACATTTATTGAGAGGTTTGATGGAGAAATATAGAGAGAATAAGGAGGATCTACATATGATATTTATTGATTTAGAGAAAGCATATGATAAAGTTCCAAGAGAAGTACTATGAAGAGTTCTTAAAAAGAAGGGAGTTAGTAACACTTATATTCAAATCATTAAAGATATGTATGTAGGAGCTATTACTTGTGTTCAAACACAAGTTGGTTTGACCAAGTATTTTCCTATTTCGGTTGGGTTACATCAAGGATCAGCCTTAAATCCATATATTTTTGCTTTAGTCATGGATGTTCTCACTAGACATTTGGAAGAGGATGTACCTTGGTGTATGCTTTTTGCTGATGATATTCTTCTTGTTGATAAGACTAGAGTGGGAGTTAAAGGTAAACTTGAATTATGGAGGTCACCTTAGAGTCTAAAGGTTTTCACTTGAGTAGATCTAAAATTGAATATATGGAGTGTAATTTTAGTAGCAATAGAACTAGTGTGAGGATTGTGACTTTGGACGATTAAATCATTAATAAGTGTACATGTTTTAGATATGTTGGATCTATTGTTCAGAGTGATGATGAAATAGATGGGGATATTATCAACAAAATTCAAGTTGGATGGTTGAAGTGGACGAATGCATCGGGTTTGTTGTGCGATAAAAAAACCCCCTCAAACTTAAGGAAAAAATCTATAAAAAAACCTACAATGCTTCATGGTGCCGAATGTTGGCCATTAAAAGAGAAGCATAATACTAAGGTAAGTGTTGCAGAGATGAGGATGCTTAGGTGGAAGAGTGGCTTTACCCTTAGAGATAGGATATGAAATGAGCATATACGTGAAAAGGTTGGAGTAGCTCCAGTGGAAGATAAGACTAGAGAGAGTTGCCTTAGATGATTTGTTCACATTAAACTGAGGCCTTTCGATTATCCGATTAGGAAAGTTGAGGTATTAGATTTGACTTATGTTAAGAAAAGTAGAGGTAGAACTAAAAAGACTTGGTTAAAAATATTAGAGACGATATTTCTTTATTAGATTTAAATGAGAATTTGACTTTTAACAGAACACAATGGAGAAAAATGATTCATGTAGCCGACCCCATGTAATGAGACAAATGATTGATGTTGTTGTAGATCTCTTTAGATAGAAGCTGCTATATCCTTTTCATTATGTTTAGAGCTTGTAGATCAGAATATGACAATGTTGATCTCTTATTGATCCTTGAACCATCAAGGCCTACCCATCAATATCTTTGGTCAAAGAAGACCTTCTAGCCATGTAGGTCAAAATTTTTCATTCTTTCCAAAGAATTTGGTATCCTTTTGATGCCTTCGTCTGTCAAGGGCCTCTTGTTGACACTTTGGGTTTTCAAGAACCTCCTAGTTGTGGCATTGTTTTTGATTTCTTGCCGATTGATCTCACAATATCCCAAGATACTTTTAGATGATTCATAGCTCATTCACAGGTCTCCCAATAGCTCTATGATGATTCCTATTATGACCCAGAACTGATTTAGCCCCATGAGGAGGGCCGCCTAAACCTAGGGGTTCAAGATTCAAATTCTACTACAAAAGTGGCATACAAAGTGGAGTCATAGAACAAAATCACAATAAACTCTTTTTAGAAGCTTTGGTCAGTCAAGCCTTGAAGTATTACAGGGGATTTGTCTCTTGCATATATTTAGTGATTTTTCTAACTTTTTTATGTCCTAAAATTTAGGTGTTAGATGCTATGTTTTGGGAATTTAGTTGCTAATACATAGGTGGATGAGATTATTTCATAAATGTTTGAATGAAGGTTGTGAGAATACAATTGGCTTTAATGGCCTTAGCTCCCTAAATGAAAATAAAAAATTTATTTTTATCATCGTATTAGTATAATTGAAGTTGAAGAGGCTTTAGAAGTGTAGAAAAACAATAGGACATAATATTCCAATATAAATATGGAAATGCTTAAGAGATTAAGGAATTTCTTGGCTTACTAAAATTTTAAATATTATTTTGAGGACTAAAAAGATATCAACTGAGTGGAGTGTGTTAGTTTCTATTTTTAAGAATAAAAGTGATGCACAAGAGTATGCAAATTATATAGAAATTAAGTTATTGTGTGATACATTAAAATTATTGGAGAGAGTGATTGAGCAGAAGTTGCGATGTGATACTAATATTTTTCAAAATTAGTTTGGATTCATGCCAGACAGGTCTATTATGGAGATTATACATTTGTTGAGAGGTTTGATGAAGAAGTTTATAGAGAGGAAGGAGAATTTACATATGATATTTATTGATTTAGAGAAAACATATGATAAAGTTCCAAGAGAAATGCTTTAGAGAGTTCTAGAAAAAAAGAAGAAGTTAATAATGCTTTCGTTCTAGCCAATAATGATATGTATACAATAGTTGCTACTTGTGTTCAAACATAAAGTTGTTTGATCAAGTATTTTCCTATTTCAGTTGGATTACATTAAGGAACAACTTTAAGCCTATATCTTTTTTCTTATGTCATAGATGTTCTTACTAGATATTTGCAGGAGGATGTACCTTGGTGTGTGCTTTTTGCTAATGATATTCTTCTTGTTGAGAAGGCTAGAGAAGGAGTTGATGAAAAACTTGAATTATGGAGGTCAGCATTGGAGCCTAAAGGTTTTCGTTTGAGTAGATCTAAAACCCTAATATATGGAATGTAATTTTAGTAGTAATAGATTTAGTGATAGAATTGTGACATTGGGTGATCAAATTATTAAAAAGAATGTACGCGTTAGATATCTCAGGTCTATTGTTGAAAGCGATGATGAAATAGATGGTGATAATATTGGCAGAATTTAAGTTGGATGGTTGAAGTTGAGGAATGCATTGGGTCTATTGTGTGATAGAAAAGTACTGTTGACGAATATTTCTCCCTAAAATTTAAGGGAAAATTTTATTAGATGGTAAAATGTTAGCAATTATAAGTGAAGCATAAAATCAAGTAATGTATAGATGAGGATGGTTAGGTGGATGGTGGATTTACACTTAGAGATAGAATGTGAGACGAGTATATACTTGAAAAGGTTGGAATAACTCCAGTGGTAGATAAGATTAGAGGTCACCTTAGATGGTTTGATCATTTAAAATTTCAGTCTTTTGATGTCCCTGTTAGGAGAGTAGATGTATTAGAACTGGCCTATGTTAAGAAAGGTAGAGGTAAACCTAAACAAATTTGGTTAAAGTATTAAAAATGACTTTTCTTATTATATTTAAATGAAAATTTGACTCTTAATAGGATATAATGGAGAAAAAAGATTCATGTAGCTGACCCCATGTAGTGGGATAAAGGCTTGTTGTTGTTTTTTTTTTTTGAATGTTGATTTGTATTTGAATTGTATTTTTAAACTGTTTTTAGTTTTTCTTATAAATAAAGTGCAATTATTTTTTTATTTCAGGCTAGTTGGGCTGAGTGAATTTGCAAATAAATTTCTCAAAAAATTTCTCCATCCTCACCTCTCTCCCTCTTTCAATTTTCCCAGAATAGTTAGGTTCTTGGTCCTCTCTTCCCTCTTTGTTAGTAATAGCTGACGATCTCCTACAACCTAAAATTGGTATATATGCATCCATAGTTGTTTTGTAGCTTCTAATGAAGGGTTCGACTTCCAACTACTATCCTCTTTACCAATCGTGCTGAAAAAGTTAAATTGCTTTTTGTTTTAATGTTGAAATCTAGCAATGACCAAATGTGGTAGCAAAGCACACCGAGGGAGTGTATAATTTCAATCAAAAGAGTAAATGGGAATGGCTTCAATGTATACTCTAGCTTCAGTTGATTTATTATATATATATATATATATTTTTTAACTAATTATTCTCTAAGATATCACTACCTTCCAAATTGTGTTCCCCCTTGTTGATTCACTGCTGGCTCTCCTTGCCAATGCCTAATAGATCCATTTCGTAGGATATTTAAAAAATTATGGGAAGCCTTGTGAGATCTAATTTATGCTTGGGGTAATTACTTCAGGAAGCATAAAATCTCTCCTTACGTACTAAAAACACCTAAGGACAGCCTCCAAACGACTTGGAAGGCTTTAGGCACCAATTATATCATAGTAAGTTTTGGATAAACTATTTCCAGTGATGAGCCAATATCATCTAAGATTATTTCTTAATGTCTATTTATTTGTCAATCAGGTATTTTTGTGTAGTTTTATGAACATCTATTTGTAATGGAAAGTTTCAATATTATGGATCTTACTGGTCATATGATGTTTAATATTAATAATCAGGCATAAATTCTAGTGGACACTGCCAAGCGCGTCACAAGCTGATGTGGCAGCGGGCCGATACTCCCCGATCCAAAAAAAAAAAAAAAAAAAAAAGGCATAAATTCTCTTTTATATAAATTGACCATTTATTAATTATCATAGTTTTTTGGTTTTTATGATTAAAATGTCGGTCTTCTGATTAGGAGAGTAGATGTATTAGATCCAACCTATATTAAGAAAGGTAGAGGTAAACTTAAAAAGATTTGGTTAGAAAGTATTAGAATTGACATTTTTTATAATTAGATTTAAATTTTGACTCTCAATAGGACACAATGGAGAAAAATAATTCATGTAACCAACCCCACATAATGGGATAAAGGATTGTCATTATTGTATGATTAGAACACACAAATCTAATTTTATCCTCATTAAGAAATAATTACTGTCAATATACAGTACTAATGAACATCTCAACCCCATTAAAAAATTCATTTGTTAATCCCTTTCTTTGAAGAAGTAGCCTATCATACATCTAACTAAGAGACTCTTTAATATTTATATTTCAGTATTTAACGTAATACAAAAAACATGCTAAACCTACATTATTATAAATATTTCTATCAAGCAACTAACATACACAAATAATTATAAACATATTAAGAATAGGATGATAAACTTAAAACATGCATGTTTTACTTTTATAATTTTCAAAATCTCTAAATATAAAAGTTCATTATAATTTATTAAATTTATTCACATAAACTCTGAATAAGAACAAATTTTTTAGAAAATTTCTTACATAAATTATGCTATACTTTCAACTAACATCTAAAAATTTATTAATACTCCAAATTTATTCTCAGAATCTAAACCCACAAATCAATAATTTTTTCATAAAATTTACCAATATAATTGAAAAATCAAAACAAATTTTCATATATTACCTATGAGAAATAATAATGAAAAACATTCAAAGAAGGCATTATATTGAAAAATAAACAATGATAAAAGAAGTTTATATCATTAAGAACAGTGGGAACGAAAATGATGAATCTAAACCAAAAAAAAAAAAACACAGAGAAATAGACTAGATCCAGCTACAGCCAAAACTCCTCAACAATGGAATCTACTTCTCCTCAATAATGAGATCTATTTCTAAAATCCAAAATATCTCAAAAATGGAGGAGAAAATTGGGGCTGCTTGTGGTTCCTGAGATAGGAAGAAAGGAAAGATTGAGGAAGACTAAGGAGGAAGGAGCTAAGTGAGGTGGGGAGGAGAGATCTAGAAATAGTGAGGAGGAGAAAGAAAGGAAATGGGAGTGGTTGGGTGCAATGCCTTGTATTTTGGTTGTATTTGATGGATTCTTTAGGAAAATTTTATATTTTTTACTACAGAAGTTTGTTAGTATTAAGTAAAAAATTAGTAAGTTTTTAAGAGAAAATCCAATAAAAATTAAAATATTATGAAGGATTTTCCGTTAGAAATATTCTACATTTTTTTTATTTCAAAATTCTTGCAGAAAATTCATTGAGAGTTTTGCCTGAAATCCCATTTTTGGCAAACAATCCTTTTAAAAATGCATAGCTTTTAAATTCATAAAAAATCCTATCGGAATAATTTTCGTCAGAAATTCTAATGAAATAACTTTTTATAAAAAATATTGATAGAATAATTTTTATAAAAAATTTAGACAGAATAATTTCCTTTGAAAATTTTAATTAAATAGGAATTGTTTTCTTATATCTCGGGTCTATTATTCAAAATGATGGTGAAATTGATGGAGATATTATTAGTAAAATTTAAGTTAGATGGTTGAAGTGAAGTAATGCATCAGGTTTGTTGTGTGATAGAAAAGTATCCCTCAAACTTAAGGGAAAATTCTATAAGATGGTAGTGGGACCTGCAATGCTTTATGGTGCAGAATGTTGGCCATTTAAAGAGAAGCATCAAATTAAGTTAAATGTTATAAAAAATGAGGATGCTATGGTGGATGAGTGGCTTTACTCTTAGAGACAAAATGTGAAGCAAGTATATACGTGAAAAGGTTGGAGTAGCTCCAGTGGCATATCAGATTGGAGAGTCATCTTAGATGGCTTGGCCACATAAAATGTTGGTCTTCCAATGACCCGATTAGGAGAGTATATGTATTAGATTTAGTCTTTGTTAAGAATGGTAGAGGTATACCTAAAAAAAAGATTATAAAGTATTAGAAATGGTATTTTTTATTAGATTTAAATGAGAATTTGACTCTTACCTAAACACAATGGAGAAAAATGATTCATGTTGCCGACCCCACGTAGTGAGATAAAGGCTTGACATTGTTATTGTTGTTGATGAGTTGTTTTCATATAGTGAACATTATGGCTTTGTGGAGTAGAAGATGCTTATTTGCTGCCACCCTATTATGTTGGAGAAGGCATCTAAGACTCACGGTGGTTTAGGAAGCTTTTTTTAGAAATTATTTATTATATTGTGTATGTTTCTGGTGGAATCCCTTGCAAACATTTTGAGCCTTTGATAACTTTATAGCCTCTTGGATCCTAGTCTATTTGTCAAATCTGTCCAGATAAATTCTTATATGAACTCTTATGCATGTTTGAATCAAAAGAAAGCGGAGGAAATAAAATGAAAATGAAACAATTTGTAGCTTGATTATGAATTTGCATTCATTGATTTGAGCTTTTTATTTTATTTTTTTCCATTTCATTTCATTCAAATTCATAGCATCCAAACTCAATCTTACTCCATCTGACATTTCTAGATAAATGTTCAATGGGAATATTTTGTAAGTCTCAATATCTTCTGCAAAAGAGAATTCTCTGTACGGTTCAACATTTTTTATACGTCTCAACATTATTTCAGTCAAATTCTTAGTACTTCTCAATTTCTTCTGCAAAAGAAGTTTTGCCTGGCCTGAGGGGAAAACCTCGTTAAGTACATTGAGCTTCCATGTTCATGAGGATCAAGGGGCTCACTTGTTTATGATTTCTCCAAGTGTTGATACTTCGTTGACCACATATGGGCATTTTCTTATTTGGGAAGAGTTACCCACGTCATTCCTTAACATTTAGCCAAAGCTGAATTTGATATCTACAATTCCCTTGCCAAGAGAAGAAAACGACGCTAATTTATTGACTCAAGTGCCTGCCAAATCTTAGGCATATGACTTCGAAAGTTAAGAATCCATTAGAATATGGTCTACTTGACCACTCGCTGCCTTTTTCTCGCCAGTGATATTTTTGCTAGTTTTCTACCATGAGTCACTTAATAGGAGACTCTTGTCCATTGCTCCCGCTTTTCTCATAACCTCATCTCTGGGTCTGCCATCCGTGAAATATTTTCTGACATATAAACTTTGCACACCAATAAACATGATGCTAGGGATTGGCTGTTGGAGGCCTTTAATGTCTCCTTGTTCATTCACTTATGCTCCTTGTATAGGTGAGCTAAACCCAAAAAGCCTAGTAATTTTCCCATTAATTATTTTTTCGTCCTCTCAATTTAGTTATTCTAACATGCTAACTTTTTATTACTTGGTTTAAAATTGGTTTTAAAAAAAATTGAAGGTGGCATTTTGTGTTTTTGAAGTATAGATAGTACTTGTTGATATCATTTTCACCAAAAAAATTTGTATTTTACTACGATATTTTATGTGGACAATGAATCAAGCCATAAAAGTTACAAATACATGTTTTTCTACAGCATTAATTATTACTTTCTTGAATATTGAGTAGTTGCAAGTCTTTAATTTACTTTGTTTATCATTTTTGGTTTATCAATCTTGCTGATTCTATGTTGACGTAGAGCAGGTTGCTTTAGCTGCATCAGAAAAAGAACCTTTGAACGAGTTCCCGCTGTACAATTTCGTGGAGAACAGCATCGTAAATTTTGGATTTGATGTTGGCGGTAGCTTCTTAAATAAAGTGGGATTTTACTTTGCTATTGCCAGTGTTTTTTCTTCTAATAAGGTACAAAGATTTCTTAAATTTCTCCACAATCTATTCCCAGACTTTTCATTTCAATCCACATGAATAACTTTTAATTGGCATGGATTCTGTTATTTTTTTAGCTTCAAAAGAATGGAGTGAGGTTGTCATGGGGTCTTTCTTGCACCATGGGTTTTCCTGCAATTGGCCAAGCATTATTTATTTTTTCCATTGGAGATTTTTCAAGTTGTCACAATGAAAGCAATAAAAACAATACTTGCCATCTTCGCTTGCACAAATGCAGGAACCTTAACCTAAATATGCTTCCAAATACTTTTCATGACAGCATACCTACCAACAGTAGTTTAACAGAGTTTGCCTCCACAGCAAATGGATATGGAAATTCTGAATCTCCAAAAACTCCATCCTATCACTCAAAGCTTCCTTCGACTTTTACTACTCCGCTACACTTGAAAAATTCCCATCGCTCATCTCAAGGTAGCTATTCCTCTGCATGCTTGGATGTGTCAGCATTGAAGTTGGCATTGGCTGATGAAGAAAGTAAATTACTCTATGAGAAATTTTCTTCTCAATGGCTTTATGGAAGATTTTTACTTCAAGGAAACCTTGTTGCAGTTCCAGTATGTGGAAAAGTTTTGTTATTTTCTGTGGAAGGTGCAGACGAGTTAACAACAAGATGCTCTAGTCAAGATCTGATCTCTCAAGACAAGAATGATATGCTGCTTGATGGGGCTAAGAGGGTTAGCTCGTTGGATACAGAGTACACAGCTCTCTATGTGGAAGCTAAAACAAAAATTTCTTTCTCTGGTCCCATATCTAGAGCTTTTGAAAGCTCAAGTGAACGAGTATTTCCTGGAGGGAATGCATCTGAATTTATTAATGGCAAGGAACCTAGTGATTTACCAAGATTGGGTGGTTTATCTAAAGAATTTGCTGCTTTAGAGGAAATTATTAAATTTTCATTAGCACAGAAGGATCCTTTACTAAGGTCTTTCTCTCTACGAACAACTTCTCATTAGTTTTTTTATTCATGTGGTTAGAATTGTATATTTGAAACATGAATGTTTATGACTTTCTCTAATTTACTAGCCTACTTTGATGGGTAGAAATTACAGATAGAATCTATTTGATAATACATGTTTAATCTGTCTTGATCTTTACATTCTATTCTTCTCAAGCATCGAGGACTGTTCAAGGGATACATGAGTATCATTTTAAACAATAATTATTGCATAGGATAATGAAAATTAACTAAATTATGTTTTAATCTGCACACTTAATTGGATGATGTAAAAAAGTCTAGGCTTGTGCATGGGGTTTTGGCCCAAAGGAATTGATATCTTTCATTAAGTTTTAATATTTTTACATGCATTATCTATATTTCTCTAAATTTGAAGGGCACCAATTTTCTCCATATTTCTGTTGTTTTTTTTTTAAATGAAATGCAATAGATATTATAGCCAATTGTATGTTTTTTGTACATTTTTGTTTGTATGTGAAATGTCGATTTAGCCAAACCATGAAAAAAGTTGATGTTTCAATTTGTGTTAGATATAAATGCTTACAGATTAACCTCAATATTGTTTGAAACGTGCATGCACCGCATTGATTTTCTTAATCATTCTAGGAATGAATGAAACACATTAAATTTCATTATGATACTCAGATTGCTCCATGCATCATCTTCATCTTTATCCTTATACAAAAATTAGAGGTATTGCTGCAAATGCTTATGCTAGTAGATCATTATGATGACAATGCATCACATAATATGCAAACTTGACTTGATGATGCAGCCAATAGGAGGGTTCTCTTTGACTCTAGTCGATGTTGCACCGATACACCTATTTATGAAGGCGTGCTGTATTGGATACATGTCGGACACGATACGTGTCCGATATAGCACTGATACGTGTCGGGTACGTCAAAGCCGTATCCAATTAAAATACTATTTAATTTCAAAAGGACACGCTTGTTTGTTGGAAGACGAAAAAAATATGAAAAAAGATGCGTCATATTTACTTTCGCGTCTGTGAGCGAGGTTCTCTCATTTTTGAACCCGCGAGCCATTTACATTGACGTTAATTTTCTAGAAAATATGATATTAGGGCATCAATTATTTTGCATTTGTAATGCTTTGATTTTTTATTCATATATTAAAAAGTTATGTTATTGTGGTTTGTATGTCTTCTTAAATGGAAAAAAGAAGAAGCTTAGCTCTCATATATTATTTAGTAAACATACCACCAAATCATGCAACAACATAATTAGTGGAATCATGTCACAAAGTTCTTATTAGGTAATGAGTTTTAACTCTTCCCTTGACTCAATGCATACTTTTATTTGATATTATAAGCTACAAGGCTACAAATGATATTGCTTTCATTTTTTTTGTCATTTCAAATATTATGTTTTGATTACTTTTTTAATTTTTATGTATGATTTATAAATTATAATGACGTGTCTGCGTCGTACCCGTATCTTGTATTTTTAAGAATTGACGTGCCTGTATCCGTATCGTGTCGTATCCGTGTTGCCGTATTCGTATCGGGGCAACATAGACCCTAGTTTGTGATCAGTTAATGGCAAATTTTTTAACTACCCTATTGTTTAATAATGAATAGCTTATAAATAGTTCCTTTGGATAATTAGGGTGAAGAATAGTTGGTTATGTTGGTCTTTTGGTTGTGCATTTGCATTGATGTGACATTGTAAATTTCAACCAAAATATAATTCTTTAAGTTTCATCTTAAGTATGTAATTAAGAATAATGTTTAGAAGCTTTATTTATTTTTTCGAGCTCCTTAGAGAGAGTTATCTTGATCTCTTGATGAATTCCAGGAGAAAAAAAGGTATTTTTTTCCATTTGTTTTAAATTCCTTGTTCTAGTCCTATTAAATAAATCTTCAGTTTCATATTTTTCGTGTTATTATTTCTTCTATTTTTTCTTTCTACTTTTCTTTTATAGGTATTAAATTTCATCCTCTCTTGAATTTTTGGGCAAAGAGAGAAACTAGTGTCTGTGTGGGAGAGAGAGAGTATTTGATAGCCTATTGGATTTAGGGGAGAGAGGCAGTCATCCTTGCTTAGAGAGAGGGAGAGAGTATTTGGAGCAATATTGAAATTTGCATTCAAATAGCTATGAAAAGTCAAACGCGATAACTAGTCTATTTGTAAACTCAAGATAATTCAAAAGAATTCAAATTCTAATAATTTCTAACTCTGTTTTCATGCATTATTTATGGGAATACTTTGATTACATGCAACAATGTGGAAAGTAACTTGCATAATATATTGGTAAGAGAGAGTCTCCTAAATGTAAGCTAATTGCTTAAATATCCTCCTTATTTTCTCTTTTCCTAAGTACTTCAATATTCTATTAGTATTAATAAAATTTTATATTTAAAGTGGGTTGGCTGGCCAAGCTTTATTCAATAATGTAGTATGATTATTTGTCTAAGGAAGAACCACAAGAGTGTGTGAGAGAGAGAGACGGAGAGTGTGAGCGAAGGTGGCGAATACCTCTTTTTTTTTTTTCTTTGCGTGGCCTTATGTGGCCATGCATTCCATGAAACATTCCATGCAGTTTTTTTCCTACTACTCGGTCAAGCCAGATTTGGGTAGGATAGGTTTACCCAAGTGGTTTTGCCTCTTCTTTAGGCTTGGTCTATGCTTATGTTGGTTTGCATGGTCTGCACTCTCTACTAGTTTCTTAATCTCTATTAAGGTTTCCATCTTTTTTGTAGTTCCTCAGTCAACACATAAGCTTGGCTAGTTAATTAGCCAAACTTCATGCTAGGGGAACCTCTTATGTCATGACTTTCCCTTTTAGGCCATATGCTTCTGCAACTGAACATTGAAGATGAGGGAAACACCTTTCAGAGGGTTACCTAAGTCTACTTCGGTCTCCACACTTTCTTGACCTACCAGTTAGAGTTAGTTTGAAGGATTGAGGCTTCTTATCTTTCCTCTTGAGGGGACTCCTCGCTTTTGCTGTGGAGTGAATCCTTTCTTTCTGGAAATGTTTCACCTATGCGTATGGTGTTCGCTTTGCTTGTTTGGCATAGTAAGGCTGCTTTTTCTTTTGAAATTCCTCTGGTTGGCATGGTAGCAGCTTCTTTTGGACGTGATTGAATTTGCGATGTTTTGCTTCTTCTTTTGGCATACATGTTTGTTTCTTTTTGATGCTTTTACTTATTCCTTCAGATGAGTTAATATAACAAGGAAACTGAATAATTTTTCCTTCTTGTTAAATGTGCATTTGGGCAACATGGATACTTGTTCATGTTCCATTCCTTAACTGCCATATGATGATTCTTCTTACCAAATACTTCAAGCTTCTTGCATTTGCTTCTGATTAATTTTTATTTTCCCAAATTCAGGTACACTGGTGTACTTCTTCATGGTCCACCCGGCACGGGGAAAACAACCTTGGCTTCATATTGCGTTCGTGATGCTGGTGCTCGCCTTTTCTTGGTCAATGGGCCTGAAATTGTTAGTCAATACTTTGGTGAAAGTGAGCAAGCATTAAATGACATTTTTGATTCAGCAAGGAGAGCTGCTCCGGCTGTGGTATGAATTTTGTCATAACTTTTGCCTTTCCTTTGTTCTCATCTTTTCATTTACATGGTGTTCCTGCTATGGAAATCATCTGCTGCGACCTGTTTTTGACAATGCTCTTACAATCTGTTTTCCTACAGGAATGTGACTCATCAGCTTCTTTTATTGACTTATGAAGTTAATGGAATGATGATTTGGATGTAGTCAGAATACTTCTCTAAGTTTAATCTCCCAACTGGTTTTTGTGTTGGAATTTGCATAATTTACACTATACATTAGTTATTCTGTATTGAGTTTTATTTCAAGAAACATATGATTAAAAAAAGCAAATTATTACTGTATATACTGAAGCCTCTGCACAATGTCAAACTTAAGTGAGTAATAGAATTCACTTTTGCTTAACATTACATTATTATGTCAACATGTTGTCAACTTTATCAACACTTTTCACTACATAAAAGCAATAAATCCGACTAATATGTGATGGTACATACTTGATTACAGAAGCACGCATGCACTATTTTGATTAAATATGCTTATTCAAATTTGGCAACAAGTGATATTGGCAGTAGATTGGTTATCAATCACATTAGTGAAAATTTTCGGACTTGAAGATGTTGAATGATAGGAGAAGCATTTGATACCAGTGTTTTAAAGTCTTCTTTGTTGTTCTTACTACTTAATTGAACAAATGAAATGTTGCTAATGTGATCAAAATGCTTACTGTGTGGACAACCTGGAGGTTGTTGTTACACTGTCATTCAATCGCTTGAATTCTGACTGTTTGACTTTTCTTTAGCCTACTTGAAAAGGCACAGCTTGGGTTTTTGGCTTGGCACAAAATTCAGTTGTGTTGAATGTCAGTTTTACTTTTAACAAGTGATTTTCTCCTTTTTCTGAATTTGGACGAATATGGAAGAAATTGAGTAATTCAGTTTTACATTGTAGGCTACTTCAATTTAATATACATTAACCATTCCTGTGATGCGATATGCTAATTATTTTCATATGTAATCTATAGCATTCTAAAATTTTTGGCTGGTATGCATAATCATATTGATAATAAAAGCACTTTAAATTTACATGGGAAAATTTGCTGAATGCTTATATGCAGGAGAAATTAAAGTGGCTGTACTGTTTATTTATACAAGTAATTTATGAAAGGAGAACCATGACTTGTAGGATGGAAAATTGGTACCTTGCTACTCCACAGGTTTTTGAGGTCACTAATCTCTGAGATTACCGCTTCAAGATCTTGAATTTCATAACATTTTTTTCCTTACTTTGATGTCTTCCATGTTTCATCAAAATTTAGAATTTGTGAGGTCATCTATTAATAGGGCTGTAAACTATGATGCATGGACACGGATATGATATGACACGGACACATGACATGTCAATTATTGAAAATATAGGACATGGACACGGTATTATAGCTTTTATATTTAAAAAGTAGTGTATAAAATTGTATAAGGATAATATTAAAAATAATATATCTTTTATGCAGTAGGTATTGTGCGTCGATGTCAAGAGGGCATTTGTCGTCGATGTTGAGAGGGTGTTGGTTGTTGATGTTAACACGACGTCGGAAAAATGAGTTGTCAAGTTGTGGGTGTAGAATTGCTAGCATCGAACATCAATATCAAGACAGTGTCCGATTTTGATGTTGAAATGGTTTTGAAATGTCGATGTTGTAACGGCGTCAGACATTGATGTTGAGATGACATCGGACATTGTTGTGAAACCAAAGTTGTGACCCGCGAAAGAGTAATAAAAATGAGAATATTCGATGAATGAGGTATCGAGTGCGGGCAATTAGTTTGGTGTTGTGGATAGGAAATAAAAAAAATTAGTTTTATATTTAAAAAAATTATAAAATATTTAAGACACGTGTCAGACACTTATGTCCAATTTGTATTTAATATTTTTAATCAATCACATTTTCGGTGTGGCCGACACGTGTCGGAGGCGTGATGGATGCGTGTCGTGTGAGATACGTGTCAAATACTACATAGCTCTTTGAGGAGAAGTGTCGGTACATCATAGGCTGTAAACTGCAAGATTTTCTGAGTTTTTTAGGATTTAGGTGCATTCTTGTCAAATAGTTATTTGCAGCAAGTAAATCTTGCCATTTAGTCACATTTTTTTTCTATTTTGAGATGCCAGGCAACTTGCTAAATCCTACGTGCAAATTTTAGTGATTTATGGATTCTTCTTATTTTTGGTTGCTCTTCTTTTGAGTTGCCTCTGCTTCACGCGAACCCCTATTCTCTTTCTAGCCATTATCTCCTCTCTTTGTCATTGTGTATTGTGCACTCCTTGTGTGTTGGTCTTGTAGTAGATTTGTTGCTTCCTCCATATTGTTGGTTTCATCATAATTTGGACTGCTGCTTGTTGCCAGTGAGCTCGATTCACCACAAGCTCCTCCTTGTGTTGCCATCTTCCTCAAGTTACAACGTGCTGGAGTCGACCCTAATATTTGCCCTCTCTTCTAGCTTGTTCTTCTTGTTGCAGTTCTGCACTTGGCTTCTAGGAGGGTTCTAACTTCTGATGATAATACTTTTCAAAATTGGAGTTTCATATTATATTTTTTAACATTAATTTAATCTCAGTAGATGATTTTTAGCATTTTTGTAAGTTCTAGATCAAATCACAAATTTATTTAAATGCTTAATCCTACAACAAACAACCAAATAGTTTATTAGGATTTAACCAAATTTACTAGTTATCTTAAATAATTTTTAGGATTTAACACAATCAAGATATACTAAATATGGATTTATTAAGTCCTATTTTAAAAAATCCTAATTGTAGCCAAACGACTTGCTTCAATCACTAGGTTAATTGTTATGCGAATCCAAATCTACGAGAAACACTTTGAATTACTATTCATTGTGTTCTATTAAAAATAAATGATATGTGATCATTCTTGGTAATGAAAATGAGGTTTAGTTAAAAGTTATGTATTGTTTGTTGATGATTTGTTTGGTGCATTGGGGTTTAGCCTGCCTCCTTGGAGCTCGCCATCCCCATTAGGGTTGCAAAATATGATGCACAGACACGGACACGGCGACATGTATACGACACGACACGGACACGTTAGTTATTGAAAATATAGGACACGGACACGGGTTGGACACGGTATTATAGTTTTTATTATTAAAAAATAGTGTATAAAATTAAATAAGTACAATTTTAAAATAATAAGTCATTTTACTAGTATTTATGCTTCAAATGATTAGTATTAGGCTGTCGAGAGTCAAACGTCGATGTTGTTTATCAGTCACTAAGAAAGGAGATGAAAATACCTTCATTGTCAAAAAGAAATGAAAATGAGAATATTCGATTATTGGGTATTAAGTGCAGACGTTGATTTGGTGTTGTGGATAAAAAATAAGAAATTTATTTTAAATCCCGCCAAATACAAGAAATTATATTTAAAAAATTCATAAAATATTTAAGATACGCGTGTCGGACATGCATGTCCAATTTGTATTTAATACTTTTTAATCGGACACATTTTCAGCGTGTCTGACACGAGTCGGAGGAGTGTCGTGTCGGAATGTCGGATACGGTGTCGGACACTGCACGCCTTTTTGAGAAGAAGTGTCGGTGCATCATAGGCTGCAAATGAATCGAGCATTCAAAAAGGTATTCATACTTGGCTCGATTATAGTTCAGTTGTGATCGTTTGATTAAGTAATCAAACAAGTTTGAATATTTTTCTAAATAGTTGATGGTTAAATAAACAAGCTTGAACAATTATGCGTTAAACCCATTTATGTTCATGAACAATATCATTTAAAGTTTTTGAACAAGTTCAATACGAAGCTCGATTGATGCATGCAAATTTCTATTTTTTTATTTTTTTATTGTAATCTGAATGATATAGTTTTTTTTTTTTTTTTATGCTATCCTATGATGGAAAACATCCAATGATCATGAGTAGGTAGTGCTTGGGCTTGACAATCTTTGGGTGTGCTAGCTATTTGGGTTCTTTGGTCTTTGAGCTGATGGGTGCTTCTCGGGTTGGGCTTGGCTGCTCGCTTTTGGGTTGTGTTTTGTTTTAGCTCATAAATGTTTGAGCTGCTGTTTTAGCTCATTAAGTGGAGTGGAATTTTGCCTTTTTCCCTTCTCTGTGACCCCTCGGTTATTTTTTCTCTCCTGGTTCTATTTCCCGTGGCTGGTTCCTTCCCCTTTTTGGTTGTCTGTTCTGGTTCCCCTGTCTGCCTGTTCCGGTACCCCTGGCTCTCCATCCTGGTTCCCCTGGCCGTCCATCCCGGTTTCCCTGGCCGTCCGTTCCTTCCCCCTTGGCTGCCTTTTCCAATTTTCTAGGTGGCTGTTCGGGTGTTGTTTTTGGATTAAATGCAGGCCTTCTATTTCTCCTTACCTGATTGGTTCGGTTGGAGGTGGATTGGTTGTTTGGCTGCCCCCTTTTCTCTTATAAATTAGAGGTGTTTTGAAGCATAAAAGGTTGTTGATTATTTGAACAAAGTCTGGTAAAAAACCTGAGGGTTTCTTCTTCCTTGGAAAAGCTTGAGAGCTTGTTCCATTTCTCTCTTCCTCCCCACTATTTCGTCTTGGGCTTCTAACCTCTTTCTTCTCTCCGCAAGTTCCACTCCACTTGTATCTTTTTTCTTGAGCTATTGGAGGAGTTTGTAGGCTGATTTGGTAGCATTTGTCGGAGAAGTTTTGGTGAACGTTGGACCTTGTAGCTGTGGACCCTTGGTTTGTAAGCCTTTAAGCACTTATTTTATATTGCCTACTTTTCGTTGCATGTGAGAAAACCGCTTGCCGATTGTTCTGAGGGTAGTTATTTTTAATTTTAATTATTGTTTCGTTTGTTTTTGAAGTTTGTTTGGATGTTGGTATTCTAAGTTTTGAATCGAGTCATGTTCTACTAGGCCTGGTGTTCTCCTATCTTGGCTCTTTCTAATCTAGTTGTCTGCATCATCGATTCATGTTTGTTTTAAGGTTGGCTTCAAATTTTATTTGGTATATATCCTCATATTAGTTTTATGATAATAAATGATTCTTATTTTATAAAAAAATTAATTTTATTTTTTATTTTATACTCTTTCATTTGAATGAATTTGTTCGTGAAATGAGGTATTTGTTCATGTTTGTTGGATTGTTTATTTAAAGTGTTCATGAACAAGCTTATTTATAAGAAAAATCATTTTTAGAGCTCGTTTGTTCGTGAATAGGCTTGTTGGGGAGATCGAAAACTCTCCCTAGATATGCTCATCAACAGGTTCATTTGGTAGCACGAAAGAACTCGCTAGATATGTTCATATGCTATATGATAATTATTTGTTAGTAGTCTCAATAAGGCTCATTTGTTAAGCTAATGAATATCTAGAAAGTAAAGCTTGTTAATAGTTTGATAAATATCATTTTTTTAAAGTTTGAAAAGCACAAAATGAACCAAGTATGAATCAACCAAACATGAACATCTATCATTTTAAGTGAACCAAGCTTGAATACAAATAGAAAGCTCGAATTGAGCTCAGACCAAGCTTGAATAAGATGATAATAAACAACTCAAATATGAACAAGCACTTGCTCGGCTCATCTCATTTATAGCTTTATCCCCATTGTTGGATTGACCCTTTGGTTAGCTTACATCGGAGTCTGCTTGTTCTCTGACCATTTGCATCATTGGGCTTGTTGAAGTGGATAGGGTAGAGATTAGTTGGAACACTTAAATTGCCTTATACTTTACTACTATTGACTGTTGTGTCTCTTCATATGATCAACTGCCACTGTTGTAGTCCTTTCATTCATTAGCCAATGTTTTTTTTAGTTGCCTCAAAATTTTGTTTTGAAGATTTAAAGATGATAATATAATAATAATAATATTGTTGATCAACATTTTATTATCATTATTTGTTGTCAACATTTTATTCTTTGATAACTACTGTTGTTGATCCCTAGCTCGGATGAGAAAGATTTAGGTTTTATGTTAGATTGATAGCCTATTGTAAACCTTGTACCAAAAATAATGAAATGAGTCCAAATATGAAATTGTTTTAGTGGTAGGGTATTCCCCAGAAGCAACACTCGACCTAATCCGATTGCATTGAGAAGCAGGCAGGTTGGAGCTCTAGCCTTAAGTGACACATCATAATTTAACCTTATTGTCGTGAAAATTAAGGAAAGGTGGACTAGAACGTTACTCTTAAGTGATATGCTACAACTTAACCTAGATATGATGAAAAGAAAGCAAGAATTTTCTAGATCTAAATTTGTGATTAGATTTGCTATATGGAATTTGGGGTCTTTGAATATGAAGATAAGAGAATTAGTGGGCATAATGATTAGAAGAATAAATAGCTTGTTTACAAGAAACTAAATGAAAAAGAGAAAAATTCTTGAATATTGGGTAAGGTTATAAGTTATTGTATATTAAAAAATATTTATAATACTAAGCGGGTTTGGATAGTAGTGGATAAAAAGTTGCAAGATAGAATTGTTGATGTAACTACAGTTAGTGATAAGGTGATTCCTACTAAGATAATTAATGATGAGGACATTATGAATGAGGTTAGCACTTATGCTCCTCAAAGTTAGATTACAAAATGTTTAAAAGATCAATTTTGGATAGAGTATACTTGATGAATAATGGAAATTTGCTAGAGGTGATTTAAATGGACATATTGCTTCTAATAGGATGGGCTATGAGAGGATTCATGGTGATTAAGAAATATCACATAAAAATGGAAGAAGTTATAGTTGATTTCATAGTAGCATATCATCTTGTAATAATTAAGATATATTTAAAAAAATGAGAAGAACACTTTGTTACTTATAAAAGTGGGCAAACCACTAATATATTTCTTTTTCACTTAGAATGAAATAAAATCTTTTTGCAAATATTGTAAGGTGATTCCAATGGAGGGTTTGACCACACATCATAGAGTAGTAGTTATGGATGTATATTTTAAGAGTATAAAGAAAAAACCATAGCCGTAGGTTAAGGTGGTGAAGTTTGAAAAGCAAGAAATTGTTAATTTTTGAAAATACATTGTTAAGATAGACAAGTTTGAATTTTTTAGTTAAGCTAAAACTATTGTGAGATGAAGTTGCTAGTTCCATTAATAGGATTGTTATAGAATTCTTTTTAGAGTCTAAAAATATAGATCATACAATAATGAGATTTGATGGTGGAATAATGAGACACTGTGGTTATTAAGAAATTGAAATGCACTTTGAAAAGTTAAAAAGTGAAATGTACTTAAGCTTATAATAATCATCGGAAAGCTAAAAGATTTTCAAAAAAAGTTGTTCTTAAAGAAAAAAAATTATAGTTTTTGATTACTTATATAATAGGCTTGGTATAGAGGAAGGTGAACATGAGATATCTTTTTTTTATTATTTATTATTTATTATTTTTGTTTTATTTATTATTATTATTATTATTTTTACATGAGATATCTATATCATAGCTGAGATAAAGGATTACAGATTTAGATACTTTTATCGAGTTAGATGCATTAGAAATAAAGATAGTAAGATCTTGGTGAAAGATGAAGACATCAAAGAAAGTTGAAAACACTTCTTTGATAAATTATTAAATGAGATCTTTAAAGAAAGTATATCTTAGAAGAGCATAATAAACAATATGATGAAAGATATTATAAATTGATTCAAAAAAGTGGAGTTAGTTTTAAAGAAGAACAAAGGTAAGTATTTATGTGTAGATGAGATACCCTTTGAGATTAAAAAGTTATGGTGGATATTCTAGTGACTTGACTAACAAATATTTTCAATAGAATTTTTAAAACTCGAAGGATGCTAAATTTTTATAGAAAAAACATTTTATATCAATATTTAAAAGCAAAGGTTGTGTTATGTATAGATGAGTCAAACTTATGATTTATGCAATAAAGCTATGGAGAGTGTAATAGAATATGGGCTTAAAAAAACTATATTAGTTTGGAGGACCAATTTGATTTGATGCCAAAAAGATTTACTATGGAAGCAATTTTTTGTGCTTAGACAATTACTTGAGAGTAAAGAATGGATGTTCACATGATTTTTATTGATCATGAGAAGACATGATCTAGTGCGAGGTGAATTAGTTTGGCATGCATTAAGATGTACATGTTTGTATCAAATATATGTTGGCATTTACTAGTGTAAAACCCGAAAAATGTCAATTTTAAACCTTGCATGCTTTTCGATGCGTCACGACGAGATTTAAGTCAATTTTTCAAAGTCGTCAGAATTTGACGAAAATTATTTTATAAAATTGTACATAAAATTCCGAGCAAATCGGTATAAAGGACCTATATGAAATTTCAATTAGTTTGAGAATTAAAAATCGGCGAAGTTTTGAAAACTTTCAATTGTGACTAAAATGCACTTAGTGATTTTAAAATGAAGATAAACCATGTGAGGGTAAGATGGACTTTTGGCAATCCCTAACTCCCTAATTTTATGAAGAGGCCGATTCCTCTCATTTCATTCGCTCATTTGTTCGGCCTAACTGAAGGAATAGGCGGAGGCGAGAGGGAGGCGCACGGACGGGAGCCTAGGACGGCACCTTCGGCGGAGGTTTCCGGCGAGGGGATTTGGGGAAATTGTAGAGGAGACTAAGGGTAAGGAGAAGATATGTTTAATTTAAGCATTCTCCTTATCTCAAAATTTTTTTGGAAAAGAGAAATCTAGGGTTTGTTAAAAACTTAAATTTTCTTAGGGAAACTTAGGGGAATGTTAAGGAAGATTTAAAAACATGTTCTAATTATGAAATTTGTTCTTTCCTCTATAAATCCTTAAGTTCAAAATTTAGGATTTTTGCCGAATGTTAATATCTATGGAAAGTTCTTAACATGTATTATCCCAAATGATAGTATGAGAGTTTTTAATGATAGAAATTAGGATTTTTAATGAAAATTTTATTTTCCTATTTTTTTATTTTAAGAAAAATCTGAAAATAGAAATTAGTTTAAATTAAATTAGGTTAGGATAAAAGGGTTAATTTGGATAAAATATGTAATTAGACTAAAATATGAATTTTTAGAAGATATACATGTTTTATGTGTTCAATTAGAGAGAGAGAGAGAGAGGGAGAGAGAGAACTTAGAGTGGTTTAAAAAGAGAAGAAGAATTTTAATTTTAGATTAATTTTGTAGATTTTTTAAGGAGAAATTATTTTTCATATAGGTGTTTATTTGTTGTGACATCGAAGGAAAGAGAACTAGTGTGAAAATCAAATCCCTTGAATCTGTGAGTACTCATGGTTCTTTATTATAGTGATACATTTGTTTCTCTCGAATTATATGTTTTGAAAGTCCAAGCATGTTTATGAAATTTTTATGATTACTTTAGATCATGATTATATTATTCTTATCTTATGATTGATCATGTGATTTATATGTTATACTTCATGGCATTATCTCATAAAGTTCATATATTATAGAAATGAGATGATATGATATGGTACAGTATGCTTGCATGTGCATGTTGAAATGATGGAGCTCACCCCCTTATGGTACTAGCTGAGGACGCTATACTCGTGCATGTTAAAATGATAAAGGTTATGAAAAAGTAAATGATAAAGGAGTACATTTATGGTACTAGACGGTGACTCTTGTGACGGTTGTACTATATATGAAATGAGAAAGTTACGAATATTGATATGATTAATGTAAAATGAATATGAAAGATATAAATTTATGATTTATGTGTATGTTTAATGTTATGTTCATAGGAAGAAAAATTTATGATATGTTTTAATGAAATGTGACATCTAGCATATTACTCATTCTGCCTTGAATTATTGTACTTTAGAGTTATGTTTTACTTACTAAGCATTGACTTACTATTAGTTGTTAAAAATTTTCAGGTATAATTATTTTAATCATAATGAGAAGAATGGGTGGAAACGTATACCATAGGAGAGGCGCGCCATAAGAAAGATAATTATATGAGTCTTAATGAAATTATGTTTGTGTTTTAAATTTTATTGTTTTAGTGGTTCTTTCAAATGTTATGGTGATAGTTTAGAGATTGGATATTTTAGTCTATCGTCCGACCTCCGTTCCCGCCTCGCCTATGCGAGCTCACCGGGCCGGGTCGTGACAACTAGTACTAGAAATAGTTGTGTAGTTGCCCTAGAGTTTTCAATTATGATATATTTAAATCTAGGATCAACATTGAATTCATATATATATATATATATATATATATATATATATATATATATATATATATATATATATATATATATATTGTATTGGTTATGGACATGATCATGAAAGGTGTTCAAAGTAAGTTATATGGTGTATACTTTTTTATGGTTGATGTAGGTATTAACTGGGGAGACATCCATTGTAATAAGCCACAAATTAGAATAATGAATGAAATATTTTGAAGATGTTAGACTTGAATTGATAGAATAAAAATTGAGTATATAATATGTAATTTTAGTTGGTGATATTTGTAATTATCAGTCAATGTTATTATAAGATACAATGATATCTATGTGTGATAGATTTAAATATCTTGGACTTATTATATAGAATAATGAAGATCTGAATGAGAATTTAGCTTCTATATTTAAGACTAAATTAAAATGAAATAAAAAATTGTATGATGAGATGATATCATGTAGACTTAAGAGAAACATTATAAAATTCTAATTAAGTTGATATTGTATGAATTTGATTTTGGGTTGTAAAAAATTCATTGATGTCTTAGTTGAGCTTGTCAAAAATGAAAATGTTATGATGGACATGAGAAAAAAATTATGAAAGATAAATTAATGAGTGATTATATTGTTAACCTCTGCATAAACAAAACAAGAGGAAAAGAAATCATGAATCCAGCATACATACATCGCATACCTGTTGGATCTACGAAACCGTGCATAAATCCCGCACCTCGGACTGTCGAACCGCAAAATTCGCAAGAAATCCCGCCGAGGCACTGTAGATTCGGCGCTGTTCCGGGAATTGCTCGCCTCGATCGCGCTCCCGTGGACGTCGTTAAATACCGAAGCAAATGAGACCTTCGGCTGCTGCTCTTCCGATCCTATTGCTCTCCCACGACACTTCCTCTCCACGCCCGACTCCACACACGCAAAGCTCTCGACCCCAAGCCGCTGCCAGCTCTCCTCCCGCCGGCTTCTTCACCCAACGCCTTCATCTCCACCGAAGTAGCAAGCCTCCAGTCCCGACATCTTCCCCTGTGCCGATCTCACGACCTACAGCCAACAGCCAAATCCCTTTCTCCCATTCGCACATTCCACGCAAGTCTCCGACGCCAATCCATCCTCCCGTCGCCCTCCGACCCTTACTCTCGACCCGAGCTCATCAGTTCCCGTCGACCAGAGCACCTCCGACCTCCTGGTCTCTTTGAGCCGCAGAGAGAGAGAGAGAGAGAGAGAGAGAGAGAGAGAGAGAGAGAGAGAGAGAGAGAGAGAGAGAGAGAGAGAGAGAGAAACGGATTTCCCATACCTGCAGCCGTCCAATCCCGTCCAGAGAGCCCGACCTCCTCTCTGTGCTACCGACGCCTCCTTTCCTCTCCAAACCAGCGCCTGCCTCTTGCCCGATCCCCTCTCATAACCGAACCGAGAGCTCTTTTAATCCCTAAGCCCACTCACTCAACTCAACCGACTCAGCCAACTCAGCACTTGACTCAGTCCAACTCAGCCCACTTAAACCTAAAGCTCTAACTCACTCACTCAGCTCAACTCAGCCTCAACTAACTCCCTACCCGATAAGATCTTAGGCATGAATTTTATTTCTATTTTTATTTTATTTTTTATTGCTAATTGTTATTAATTATTATTATTATTATTTATAATAATTATGCTGTTATAATTATTATAATTATTAATAATTTTAATAATTATATTGTTATAATTATTATAACTGTAATAACTACTAATTATAATAATTATGTTATCATAATTACTAATAATTATAGTTAATACAATTATAATAATTATGTTATTATTATTATTATTATTATTAAATGCAAAAAAAAAGGAGATTTAAAAAAAAAAAAATGATATGGTTCTTTTATCGATGCTTGCAACGGGCCGGTAAACCCCCGAGACGCTCACGTAGCGTTTAGGGTGGGAAACCGGTGCGAGGCTCGCGACGATTTAAGAATCCCTCTTCAAAGCTTGCAATGAGCCGGCAAACCCCCGAGGCGCTCAAGTAGCGTTTAGGGTGGGAAGCCGGTGCGGCGCTTGCGGCGAAGGGGATAAAAAAAATGTGTTCTTTATTTTCATATAAGTACCCCCGAACGCCCACGTGGTGTAGAGGGGGAAAATCTATGTTTTTCCTAACGTCTGTTTTCTTCTTATAATAAACAAACATAAAAACCCTTAAATGCTCACGTAGCAGGCGGGGATAAAAAATTTCATTCGCGACCGCGGTGTCATTTTTGACACCTACCTGAAGCGCTCACGTAGCATCGAGGGGAATGGTTGCCTCCTAGTTTTTCCCCTAAACGGGGGAGACGCCGGGAGGCTGCCAAAATTTGGATTGAAAATCCAAGGACTTGAACAAAAAATGATGAACTTGGACTTGTTCGAATTCAAATGAATGTGGAGAACTTGAGAGTGCAACAAATGACTTAATCGAACTTGAACCCAAATGAATTCAATTCTAATTGAAACGAGTATGAACATGAACCTGGATTCTCATTAGAACTTGACTGAATTCATTTTAAGCTCGGATATGAACTCAAAGGACAACAGGGGACATGCATTTGAACTTGAACTCAAGCAGAAGACTTGTAAGTTTGAGCTTGATCTTGAACTCAAATGACTAAGCAAAGGAACTCAAGCATGAACAAAGTAAACTTTGATATGAAACTCAAACTTATGGATATGGGACTTCAGCTTATTCTTTGAATTAAGACTTGGACTCTACAAGACAACAAGGACTACACTCGAATATGTTTTGAACTCAAAAGACTACAAAGGATTTTATCTGAATACTTTGAGCAAGGACTTGAGCTTGCTAGTTGATCACTCAAACCTGATTTGAACATTATATGAGCTTGAACTTATATTGGACTTGAGTTAGAACATGATCTTGGACTCATATGACATTGAACCTACAAGCATTAAACTCAAAAGGAGCATGAGCTCTAAAGAATTTGGACAAGTGCAAGTGGACTCAAATAATTAAATCTGAATGTAGAGAACTTTGATTCGACCTGAAGGAGTTTGTGCTTGGGTTAGAATGAAAGAGTTCATTGAAAGCCAAAGCTCATGATCATAGAAAATTAATCCCTATAGCAATTAAATGTCTCGATCATGCGAAGATTTGATATGTAATGAAGATAATGATATGATATACCCAAATACATTCAACGGAATATGCATGGATGTCAACAAATAGATGAGAAATTTATGACACATAAAGGATACAATGAACGTGATTTATCCATAAAGAGAAAGATCAATTGGAAGGATACAACAATATGCTTGTAATCAATCTACAAGATTTAAATAGCAAGAAGTTATCATATTGGTCGGAATACTAATTGACAACCAATAACAATGTAGATGCTATCATTCACATTACAAATCAAATGATGATTGACCCATGGTATTTATCCTGATAATCCAAATGAAGGTAAGCATATGAGCAAGAAATGTAAGGCCAATGAGGAACAAATTCTTAAAGGTTACACAAATAAAGAATGACAAAGTTGAGATACCTCAGATCATTCAAATGAGATAGTATCCAAGCAATGACCAAAGATTTTAATATGCAATAAATGCCAGATGTTTATGTAATCAATAACACTGTAACATAGACATGTACATTCAATTCTATGATCAATGGAATGAACTCAAAGCATACACAACGACTCTATCCACAACAAGTGTCGAAGGATGTCATGCCGGGTATGAAGGTCATTTATGAATACAAATATATACATCAAACTACTCATGAATGATGATGAGGGGGGATCCAATGAATGCTACATCAATTTAATAATCAATCACTAATCAATATTAAGTAACTATATTGATCTGTTAGGAGCAAAGGGTTATGATACTACAACAAATACAAACCTTTGTGATCAAAGGCAGGGGATTAGTTAGTGCACTATGATCCGCCTACAAAAATCAATAAGTAGTGCACGACAGTCTACCTGTACGAAGCAACGAACAACTTTATTCAAAAGCTGCTACACTACGCCCCGGATCCACAACTTCTATGCAAGCGGACAGAAGGCGTCTACAAATATTTTCAAAGTACCCCCACGTGCACTATAGTTTGTATATACATAGGTACACTAAAAGGGGTAAAAGAGATTATAAAACCCGCATGGGCCCCGGCGAGCGTGTTATTGGTACGCACGTGACGTCTAGGGATGCTGCGCGGGTTGACAAGTGAATTCAGGTTCGGAACTGATCATTCTATACGAGTCAATAGAAGTTGACAGAGTTCGAACCAACAAACAAATATACGGTTGTGGCGACCGTTATATTTGTCTCAAAACATTCATATTAGGCCTTCAAAGCCTATAACAATATGAATTCACTAATAAAGACACGAAGCCTACGAAACCCGATCCTCAGTCAATAGCTTGGATGAGTTGACAAGGTTCAAGCTACAAATAGAAATGACCCAAAACACCCTGATGATGGCCGTGTTGAATGTTTATCTCAACCGGAGGGGTTCACAAATATTTCAAATGACTCTCAAATATTCAAATGCCTTCCAAGCTCCATCCAAAAACCCAAAAACTCCACAAAAATCTCGAAAACCCAAAAATATTCAAAATACCCAAAATATTTAAAAATGAAACTATCCATCTCAACGCTTAAAGCAAAATCCATCCATCCTCCGCAACAGTCTGTCAGGGTGGACAAATTCAAATAAACTCTAGCTCACAAAGAGCCAAATGCCTAGTCGAAAATATCACTAGGATCCATTCTCAAACAATCTCTTGCCAGTAAGGGCGTGGTACGTGTCCTCTAACCGGCAGTTTCGCCGCCAAATGACACTGCAGGTAAACGGTTATGACCCGGGGCCATCTGAACCGAGTGGTTTTGCCGCCAAATGGCACCACAAATATCGGTTATGGCCAGCGCCGTTGCGTTCCTTATTGGCAGAAAATCCTTGAGATATGAATCAATAGGATATGATCGATAGGGCACAAAGCCCTCTGTCAGCTAAGGTGGATTCAAATTTGTCCCCTTAGACAAACATTCAACCCTGGTCTACAAGGTCCCCTTGGACGAAGCAACCCATGGCTGCCGACAAGGATCCTTCTGTCAGGTTGGGTCGACTACCTCCTCTGACTAAGTAGACCAGGGACCACGATGGCCCGGGACGACGGAACCATGGGATCTTGATCGGGTCTATCATCCATTCCCCCACCATCCGCTTTAAGTGCTAAATGGTGCAATTTTTATTTTAAATATCAAATTCTCAAATCCAAATCCAGTTTTCAAATCCAAACCTATTGCTGCTACTATATGCCAGATAACACGTATCATCTACGTATCTGATCGACGACTAGCCTTAATCGAAAGTTCTCTCTTGTGATCGAGAGAGGTAATTAACTATAGGGGCTTGCGCCTATAGGAAACCAGAACTCAGATCATAAAGTCCTCACAAAATGAGGGCGAAATCTCTGGGTAGTGTCTTATCTACAAACCCATCTGCCTTCCAAAATTTACCTCGGATTTTAGTTCGTTAAAACTCCCTCGTCGAATAAGAAAAGCGAGCAGAGGTCGGGGCCGAATTTTCGGAGCCCACATATATCAAAGGAACTATTGGAGCAACATTTACTGAAAACTGAATAATTGAAAATGAATTTAGTTAGTTTGGACATGTACAACGAAGGGTAGAAAATATGCCTATCTAACAAGTTGTTAAAATTAATATTAGAGGATTAGGAAGTGAAGGGGTAGACCTAATATTACATAGATAGAAGAAGTTCTGAATAATTTGCATAATAGATTTAATTCCTTGAGCAACACTTTGTAGGAACAAATGAAAAATGAGAATTTATAAAATTGAGCCCAATAGTTGGGATTAGGCTAATGATAATAATAATGCCTCAGTTTTTCCTTTGTTCTTCAATATGCATGCTTCTGTCCTATCTAGAAGATGCATATGCGGCTTCTATGTTATTTGTTTTCAGCTAACCTTTTTATACCTTAAGAAGTTTAGACTTTGTTTTCTATTTACGTACTATTTTCTAGTCACAGAAATCTGTGCTTGTGGATGGAGAAAGTTACAAAAGACTTGGTTGACTTCATTATTCTATCAAGGGAAAGAAAGATAATAATCTATACTTCCTGTTATATATCTTATACATTGCTTCATTCTTCCTAGTTCATCTTATAATTATTTAATGTTTCCAGGCGAACCTATCTGCAGATAGGCTCATTCCCTTTTTTATTACAATTTATTGAAAACTGAATACCTTCTATATATTAAAAAAAGTTTAAATTATGATATTATCTATTTTAAGGGGTGGGTGGCTTCTCGAGTTGGTAACTTAGCTACGTATATATTGATGGGTTTCCTGCCTAACTAAACTTATTAACATAGTATAGTTACTCAACCGTGTAGAGTATTTTTTTTTTTCATTTTCATTTCCACTAGGTAATGAGAAATAGCTTGTCAATCCAAGATTATAGGTTTCTATAGAATATTATTGAGGATTTATTTATTAAATATTTTTATTTTATTCATGAACATTTTTGGATGGAAGCTATTATTACTCTACAACACAAGAACTTTTATATCTCAGCGTTTTGCCCAAAATGTTTTATTTTATTATCTACTTGAGACCGTCACTATTTGACAGAAGTTTGGATATTCCTTAAAAGGTCTTTATTGATGAGCTGGATGCCATTGCTCCATCACGGATGGGTGGAGGGGAAGAGTTGTCTATTAGAATGGTTGCAACTCTGCTAAAACTGATGGATGATATCAAAAGATCAAATGGAATTCTTGTAATTGCTGCTACAAATCGACCTGACAGCATTGATCCTGCCCTGAGACGACCTGGCAGATTAGATCGAGAAATTGAAATAGGTATGGACAAATGATCTTTGTCCTATAAGCTGTTATTAATATTACTATTTTTTTAAAGCTCACATTTTTTGTGAAGCTGAACCTTATTAACTGGTAGAAATGGAGAATAATTGCTCTCCAGGCTTAATCAAAGAGCTTGATTAGTTTAAGATAGAATAATTTTGTTTTTAGCTCTATGATTAGTATATCATATTTGTTGCAGATCTGATATAATAAATGTCAGTGTCTCAAAAAAAAAAATGTCAGTGTCTCCCTTTTTTAAGTATAGTTTTCCCCATTTTCTCTTCTTGCATGAAGCTAGCTGTATGTATATAGGGATGCAGATTTTCTTCAAATACCATGATAATTAGAAGCGCCACTGTCTATTTCCCTGTTATGGATTCCACATGGATTGGATGGGATCAAGTTCCTCAAAGTTCGAGCATTTTCCAAAGGAAATGTTGTTTTGGTCTCAATCATCCACAGAAAATCCATAGCTGGGTGAGGTAATGTCAGTGTCCACTCAGTATTGTAATTGAAAAGGACCTCATCGATACTTTCTGTAGCAAATTTTTGAACGGTGTTTTGCCTTTTCTTTATTTAAATTTTATATTTTCTCGAGTTACGTTTATATTTTAAAAATTTAGTATTCATTAAAACTACAATGTAATACCAAAATTGCCCATGCTTCGGAGCTTTTTAAAGACAGTGGATTTTGCTCTTGCTGATCCCGCAAAACATAAATACAATGATGCCATTGATCTTGCACATAATCTGTACCAAAATGGTGATTTTGCGTAGTGTTAAAGGGGAAAACTTTCCTGTCTCTTATTAACTACTTGGAGTGCCTATATGATAGAGTTAATACTAGAGGTAGGAAATAAATAGGGAAATATCCTGAAATCTCCTGATAGTTAGGTAAAAAGTGCTTTTCTAATGTGTTATTTTCTATCTGGTACTTCCATCACAGAGAAATGAAGGTGAACTTATTGTTTCATTGATTTGAATCTGTTTAAATTCATTGCGGTATCTACTTTCAGGAGTGCCGTCTCCAGTTCAGCGGTTAGATATATTGCATACTCTTCTTAACCACATGGATCATTCACTAAGTAAAAGTGAGATTGAGTCATTGGCTTTTGAAACACATGGTTTTGTTGGTGCTGATTTAGCTGCCCTATGCAATGAAGCTGCAATGACTGCCCTTCGTCGCCTTATTAAATTTGAGAAGCTTTTTAAGTGCTCACATTCCAAAACAGGTGCGGTTGATAAGGATAATCAAGCTCCTAATATCCAGGAAATTGGGAAGGCATCATATAATGATGATTTGAATTCTTTATCATCATTCTTATCAGAATTGACTGTGTCACCAATGCCAGTTTGGCAGGATAATTCTCTAAATTTTACTGAAAGTAATATACTGTGCTGTTCACGTGGTTCTGATGGAGAGGGACAAAATATTTTGTTAAAAGTAAATGCTGAAGATTTTGAAGTCGCAAAGATGAAAGTGAGGCCTAGTGCTATGCGTGAGGTACTAGTTTACATGAATATATGATTCAAAAACTTGCTTTCTTGTGTGACCTGCTTTCTTGTGTCAACTAAGCTTAGCTAGTTTCTATTGGCCTACTAATTAACATCAATGCATATCAATCTCTTTATTGAAAGCCAGTTACAGATTGTGATGTCAATTTTCAAATTAATGAGCAATTTGAAAATTGTCATTGATCTATAATTCTTTGGTAATCTTAGAAAAGAGTAGGTGATTAGGAAACTCTAGTTTGTTCATTCTTTCAATGAGTCTTTATACTGAAAGCTATGTAGAAGAAAAAGAAAATAAATAATTACAATAACAACAAGAAGTTTTTATCCCACTACGTGGGATCAGCTACTTGAATCCTTTCTCTTTATTGTGTCCTATTAAGAGTCAAATTCTCATTTAAATAATTACAATAACAAACATAAAAGTAAGTAATCCCAGTAGTTGTCTGATAGGGAGTACTTATGTCACAAGTAATCCTATTCCAAATCAGTAAACAACCAATAGTAAAACTGCTGTCCACAGCGAGAAAACAGCAAGAAAGCGGGAGAAATTGAGAGAAAACACAAGTAAAGACTTGTATTCCACTAGGTGTAAAGCAAGATAATCAAGATACAATTGTTCTTCGATCCGAGAGGAAGAACGTACTCTCCACAATCTCCGGCGATGCCAAGAGCCCAAAACGAAACCTAGATCTCAAATGAAAATTCCAAATTCAAGATGAGGAGCCCATCCCCCCAAAACTCCTAATTATACAAATTAATCATAAAGGACAATAATGGACTTCCTAAAACAGCCTCTCGTTCAAAAAATTTTCCTCCCCCCATGCGTTTTAGCCGCTGTTTGGGCCCAGCGAATCCCGCTCCTGCGCGCGTTCCGCCTGGTTTCGCCCGACTTTGGGCCGTCGGGTGTAGAACCGGACCGGTCCAGCTGGGACCGGTCTAGGCGTAACATTACTCCTCTCCCAAAAACTCACCTTGTCCTCAAGGTGAAAGGAGGGGAATTTCTCTTTCACTCTTTCAAATGGCTCCCAAGTCGCGTCGAACTCAGGGAGGTCCTTCCATTGAATCAACACTTCCTTGTTGCCTTCTTGATCTGATCTTACCCCCATAAGCTCGAGGGGCTCCAATATCACTTCCCAATCCTCTGTCATTGTTGCTGGTAATACGGCGCTAATTGCGTGCTCCCCGAGGGCTCTCCTCAGCTGTGACACATGGAATACCGGGTGTATAGTAGCATAGGGAGGTAACTTCAGACGATACGCTACTACTCCAACCTTCTCCAAGATCTCATAGGGGCCAAAGTATCTCGGGGCCAGCTTCTCTTTCCTCCTGCTAGCCACTGATCTCTGTCTGTAGGGTCTTAGCTTTAAAAACACTTTCTCCCCCACTTCATATTGTATGTCTCTTCTGTGGGTATCTGCTCGCTTCTTCATTATTTGTTGTGCCATTTCCAGATGTTTCTTCAACTCTTCCAACACCTGGTCCCTCTCCTCTAAGTACTGTTCGACTGAAGAGACAGGTGTATGTCCCTTCCCATAATGTACTAAGTGTGGGGGGTCTCTTCCATAGAGCACCTTGAAAGGGGTCATCTGGGATGCCGAATGGTACGAAGTGTTATACCAGTACTCCGCCCACGGTAACCATTTAGCCCATTTCCTGGGTGTTTCAGAGGCAAAACACCTCAAATATGTCTCCAAACTCCGGTTAACCACTTCTGTCTGTCCATCTGTCTGTGGGTGGTACGTGGTGCTCCTCTTGAGAGTTGTGCCATGCATTCTGAACAGTTCTCTCCAAAACTGACTGAGGAACACTTTGTCTCTGTCCGACACAATAGATTATGGAATCCCATGTAACCGAACCACTTCCCTGATAAATGCTGCCGCCACTGACACTACGGTGTGAGGATGTCGTAGGAGGATAAAATGTGCATATTTATTGAGTCGATCCACCACAACAAAAATGACTGTGAACCATTCTAAACGAGGTAGGCCGTCAATAAAATCCATAGAGACTTCCTCCCATACTCTGTTTGGAAGTGCTAATGGTTGGAGCAGTCCCCCTGGTGCCATGGCCATGTATTTATTTCTCTGACACACCTCACACCTTGCCACCATCTCCTCAACATCCTTATACATCCCCTTCCAGTAGAGCTCCGATGCCAACCTCCTATATGTCTTATGTACTCCTGAATGGCCCCCAACTGCACTGCCGTGGAATTCCTGCAATATGTGAGGGATGTGTACTGATGTTCGTGGCATCACAAACCTTCCCTGATAGAGTAGCCTCTCTCCCTCCAGATAGTACCCTGAATGATTGCTACTGCCCTTCACCAAGCCTTCCCTGACCTTCTTCAATTCTTCATTCTGCATACTCTCTTCCTGGATGGCCCCCCAATCAATCATCAAAGGGACTGAAACTGCCGCCTCCTGAAGTTCCCCCACACACCTAGACAAGGCATCAGCTGCCTTATTCTCCACCCCCGGCCGATACTGGATCTCAAAATCATAGCCTAACAACTTTGACAATCACCTCTGATGTTCCTCAGTAACCATCCTTTGCTCCAGCAGGTATTTCAGACTCCTCTGATCGGTCCGAACAATGAAATGTCGTCCCAAAAGATAAGGGCGTCATTTCTGAATGGCCAAGACTATGGCCATCAGCTCTCTCTCATACACTGATTTCAATCTAGCCCTAGTCGATAGCACCTGACTGAAATATGCTATAGGTCGGTGATTCTGCATCAATACTGCTCCTAAGCCATACCCTGACGCATCAGTCTCTACCACGAATACCTGGCTGAAATCTGGGAGTGCTAGAACGGGTACAGTGGTCATGGCTTTCTTTAACCTCTCGAAGGCCTGGGTCGCTGCATCACCCCAGGAGAAGTTGTCTTTCTTCAACTGCTCCGTCAATGGCCAGGCGATGGAACTGTACCCCTTCACAAACCTCCTATAGTATCCCGTCAGTCCCAAGAAACCTCTCAACCCCCTGATGTTCTTGGGTATGGGCCATTTCTGCATTGCTTCAATTTTGGACTGGTCAGCTGCAACTCCCTCTTGAGACACTATATGTCCCAAATATTCCACCCTTGATTGGGCAAAACTGCACTTCTTTAAATTCGCTCTCAGCTGATGTGCCTGTAGGATCCCCAAAACCTCCTTTAGATGCTCTAAATGTTCCTCCTCGGTCTGGCTGTACACCAAAATATCATCGAAGAAGACCAGCACAAACTTCCTCAAGTGTTGCCTGAACACCCAATTCATCAAGGACTGAAAGGTAGCAGGGGCGTTAGTGAGCCCAAATGGCATCACTAAGAACTCATAGTGCCCCTCGTGTGTTCTGAACGCAGTCTTCTGAATGTCCCCTTCCTTCATTCTGATTTGGTGGTAGCCATACTTAAGGTCCATTTTTGAAAACACCACCGCTCCTTGCAGCTCATCTAATAACTCATCAATCACTGGAATGGGGAATTTGTCCGGTACTGTCTCCTTGTTTAGGGCTCTGTAGTCCACGCAAAACCTCCAGCTCCCATCCTTCTTTTTGACCAGTAAGACTGGACTGGAGAAAGGACTCACACTGGGTCTGATGATTCCTGCCTCCAACATCTCCTTGATCAACTTCTCAATTTCATCTTTCTGAATCTGGGGGTAGCGATATGGTCTAACACTGATTGGTGACTCTCCCTCTTTCAGAAGAATGGCGTGCTCCTGCTCTCTAAGGGGTGGCAATCCCTGGGGTGGCTGGAACACCTCCCTGTACTGCTGTATGAGCGGTTGCACCACCTGCGGAATGTCTCCTTCTTCCCCCACGCTGACCCTCTCCAAACGTTGAAGCTCCACCAAAAATCCTCCTCCCACCTCCTGTATGGATCTGATCATGGATTTGAGAGATACAACTGCTCTTGTCAGCCCTGCATCCCCCTGGATCACCTTCCTCTGCCCTTCTATCATTAGCTCCATCCTCAGAGCACCCCAGTTGACCTTGGTCTCCCCCAGAGTTTGTAGCCATTTCATCCCCAGGATGACATATGTACTTCCCAATTCTAAGGGGAGGAAATCCTCCCTGACCTGTAGCCCTTGGATGGTCAGGACCACTCCCCTGCAAATTCCTCTCCCCATCTCTACCTTCCCCGTGCCCATCATCACCCCATAGCCTCTTGTGTCTATTAGCTCCATCCCTAACTGATCCACGATCTGAGCAGAAATGAAATTGTGGGTTGCACCACTATCGATCAACACCAACACTTCGCGGTCAGCTATCTCTCCTCTTACTTTCATAGTGTGACTCGGAGTGAATCCCACTACTGAGTTCAGAGAGACTTCTGCCACATCCAAGTGTAGCTTCTCTTCTCCTTCTGACCCGCTCCCACCTCCCTCTTCGTCTTCCTCTTCTTCACACACGAGGAGAACCTGAAGAGTTCTATCCTTGCACCGGTGTCCGGGCATGTACTTCTCATCACATCGAAAACATAACCCCTTTGCCCTCTTCTCCTGCATCTCCTTCTCGGTCAGTCGTTTGAACTGTCCCCCGTTTCCTCCTCCTCCCGTTCTCTCCTTTGGTGCCTCCTTCAGACTCCCTGAGGATCCCACCTTTGAAGGCAAGATAGTAGTCGTCATCCTGTGCGACCCTCCCGAATAGTTTCCCCGAGCTCCTCTTTCAGATTTCTTCTGATCCTCCACCAACTGGGCTAACTCCATAGCCCTCCCTAGGTTCCTCGGCTCCAAGACTCTAACAGCGGTTCGTATCTCAGGCTTAAGCCCTTTTATGAAGTTTCCCTCCAGGGCCGACTCTGAGATGTGATCCAATCGGCTAGCCAAGTACTCAAATCTGTCCCGATAATCCGCCACCGTCCCCTCCTGAGTCAGAGCAAAGAACTGCTCGTAGAAATCTCCTCCTCCATCGGCTCGGAAACGTTCTAATAGGCAGTCCTTGAACTCCCTCCAACTCCGGATGAGCTCCCTCCTGTCACGCCGCTGGTACCATGCCAAAGCCTTTCCTTCCAGACACAATCCTGCCGCCGTCAGCTTCTCATCCTCCGTCAACCCGTTGACAGCAAAGTAACGCTCCACCTTGTAGATCCAGCCATGGCCGTCTTCCCCCTCGAACACAGGCATCTTCAATTTCCTCACCCTTGGATCTCCCCGGTATCCTCCATAACCTCCCATTCCACGCAAAGGAAATGCTCCCCAAGCGTCCCGGTCCTCCCTCCGATTCTGGTATCCGAGTTCGCCGTCATAATCCCCCCTTCCTCTTTCAAAATCAGCACCTCGAGGCTGAAATTCAGCACCTCGACGCTGATACTCTTCTCTCCTTTCTCCAAAATCTGCACTACCTTCATATTCCCCCCGCCTGCCTCCAAAATCAACACCTCGACGTTGAAAATCAGCACCTCGACGCTGAAAATCAGCACCTCGGCGGTCATTTCCCATGCTCATCTCCTCTCTAGAGAGTGGCTCTAGAGGTGGCATGTCGTCGTCCCCTTCAAGAATCTCCACCTCCGGATTCCTCCTCCCCCTGATTGGGTTTGGATTTCCTCCTACGCCATCAGTAGTCTTTCTCACTTCCGATGTCTCCGGATTGGTCTTCATCTCCAATAGTTTCTTCATCATTTCTTTCATAGCCGCGAACCTCCCTTCCAACCTGTCATTGTTGGTGGAGATTTCCAGGAACTTTCCCTCCAGATCTGCCTTCAGTTGTCCGAACTCGCCTTCTAATGCTTCCACCTTCTTTCCGGCCATCTTTCTTCTAACGGAAAAGATAAACTTGCTGAAATTTCAAAATTTCAGCCGCCGGTGGTCCCGAATCGATGCTCTGATACCAATTTGATAGGGAGTACTTATGTCACAAGTAATCCTATTCCAAATCAATAAACAACCAATAGTAAAACTGCTGTCCACAGCGAGAAAACAGCAAGAAAGCGGGAGAAATTGAGAGAAAACACAAGTAAAGACTTGTATTCCACTAGGTGCAAAGCAAGATAATCAAGATACAATTGTTCTTCGATCCGAGAGGAAGAACGTACTCTCCACAATCTCCGGCGATGCCAAGAGCCCAAAACGAAACCTAGATCTCAAATGAAAATTCCAAATTCAAGATGAGGAGCCCATCCCCCCAAAACTCCTAATTATACAAATTAATCATAAAGGACAATAATGGACTTTCTAAAACAGCCTCTCGTTCAAAAAATTTCCCTCCCCCCATGCGTTTTAGCCGCTGTTTGGGCCCAGCGAATCCCGCTCCTGCGCGCGTTCCGCCTGGTTCCGCCCGACTTTGGGCCGTCGGGTGTAGAACCGGACCGGTCCAGCTGGGACCGGTCCAGGCGTAACATTGTCTGCATGGCCATTTGATCTATTTAGGTCTTACCAATTGATGTCAAGAGAGAGCAATTCATGGGCACTTTCTTTTCCTTCTTGTATAGGAATTTGTGGGAGAGGTATTTTCTTGTAAGCGATGAATCTGTGGCCCTAATTTTCTTACCTGGAACTTTTGCCAGCTTCTCTTGTAAGCATCGAAGAGCCATTGGATTGAGAGGGACCAACAGGGGTGATAGATAGGAAAAATTCGAGGCCACGGATGCATTGCTTGAAAGGAAATACATTTCTCATGGTTTCGTATATAAGAAATGAAAGAAAGAGCCCATGAATTGCTCTTTTGGAATCAATTGACAACCCCTAATATATCAAATAACAACGAGCTGATGCTATGATCATTTATTTTTATGTTTATTCACCTTTTTATTAATAAAAGTTCTATGGGGATGACTAGTTGAATGTCCGATGAATTGTAGAACATTTCGTTTTTCACTATTTTTAGGTAATGCTTGAGCTTCCTAAAGTTAGTTGGGAGGACGTTGGTGGCCAAAGAGAAGTAAAAAGGCAGTTGATTGAAGCAGTTCAATGGCCACAAGTACATCCAGAGGCTTTCAAACGTATTGGGGTTCAACCTCCTAGGGGATTATTAATGATTGGTCCTCCTGGTTGTAGCAAGACCATGATGGCCCGAGCAGTAGCTTCAGAAGCAAAGCTAAACTTCCTTGCAGTCAAGGGGCCTGAACTTTTTAGCAAATGGGTTGGGGAGTCTGAGAAGGCTGTGAGATCAATTTTTGCAAAAGCAAGGGTGAACGCTCCTGCAATTATATTCTTTGATGAAATAGATGGCCTAGCAGTAACTCGTGGAGCAGAAAATGATGGTACTTCTGTTGCTGACAGGGTTCTGAGCCAACTGCTGGTAGAAATGGATGGTATGTTGCACATTTTTACCTGAAGTTTTGCATAAATTGGCAACGCATTTGTTAATATGTCCAGCTGGTGCGGTAATATATAAAAAAATACATGTTGATGAGCATTTAAACCTTGTTCCTTTAAAGTGGCAGCAATTGTTTGTCAGTCTTCTAATTTGTCAATCAAGTCAACTTCAGACTGCAAGCATCATGTCAATCAAGTCAAGTTCTCATTGATGACAGTAAGCTAATGCCTTGCTCTTATGTATAAATTTTAACATACAAAAACCCATGACTGGCTTGAATTGGATTATGTTAATTTGTTTTATAATTTTTTTATAAGATGGTGGTGAGACCTATCATGCTTTATGGTGCAAAGTATTGGCCATTACAAGAGAAACTTAAAATTAAGTTAAGTGTTGCAGAGATGATGATGTATTGGCGGATGAGTGGCTTTATGCTTTGAGACAGAATGTAAAACGAGTATATACGTGAAAAATGTTAGAGTAGCTCTAATGGCAGTAAGATTAGAGAGAGTCGCCTTAGATGGTTTGGTTATATAAATCGTCGGACTTCCGATGAATCTGTTAAGAGAGTAAATGTATTAGATCTAGATTATGTTAAGGTAGAGGTAGACCTAAAAAGACTTAGTTAGAAAGTATTAAAAATGATCTCTTTTTTTATTAGATTTAAATGAGAGTTTGACTTTTAATATGACACAATGGAGAAAAATTATTCATGTAGCCGATCTCACATAGTGGGACAGATGTTTTTTTTTTGTTGTTGGAGTAGTATTTGACAGACAATCATAAGCTTGAATTGCCTTATTACCCCAATCATGAGAGGAATCAACATTGGGCCATTGGCCAAACCTATGATAGGTCCGCTCATTTATGACATTTTGATGAACAGTGCTGACTGCTTTTGATCTGGTCTTAACATCCCATAGAGATACTGATTGGATGTCTTGGATAGGCAGTCTTATACGTGACCCTTGAAATAATGAATTATCCCCACCCCAACCCCAAAAATCTGGATTTTGTGTCATGGTTCTTCCCTTTACAATAAGGGATCACAATGCCCATTTCGGGATTAAAATAATGTTCATAATCAAATCAGATCAGTGGTAAATACTGGGAAAGAAATTTGGAGTGCCAGTGCCTCCAAAACATGTTGAGTAAGAAAAATTCATGAAGCTCTAAAACAACAGGACGATTCCTCCTATGCCTCCTAACCACGTCATTCATGCTATCTATTAAACTTTTGCCTTCTAATTAGGTATATGCTAAGTTAACTCACACACTTGTGAACTTTACACATGCTTGGGGACTCGATTAAAAACCCTGTAATTCTATGACTGTTATCATGCACTTACCATTTATTATCCTCCCAACTTGTGCTTCTGTCTTACCATTCTTCATTACAATTTATGGAATTTTACTAAATAGCAGATTCTGACAATTTATATTAACCAGAAAGGAAACTTTTACCCGTTATGTACTAAATCAAGCTATATTTTTTTAGGTAGCTCAAAAATTATTTTTGCGAGTTACAAGATCCTGATGGTTGGTCATTTGAATATAAGATTGCTGTTGAAGTTTATTAAGTTGAAACTGTTTCCTATTATCACCCAAAAAAGTTCTAAGTATTTTCGAGCATCAAACATCAATTTTCAGCTTTTATATTTCAAGAAAATTAAGTCGCTTTTGCTCAACCTTTTCTCTCGCTTGTACAAAACTGTTTTAAGGAGTAGTGATGCATTTTTTATTTTTTGAACTTCAACAATTATTTGTAACTTTTAATTTTTAACTTTTTATGATTTTTACAACATTTTTTATCAGGTCTTGACCAGAGAGTCAGAGTTACTGTCATTGCAGCTACTAATCGTCCTGATAAGATAGATGCTGCACTTCTACGACCAGGTTCTGCCGTAAACTTCAAGCATTCTGTTGATGTATTTTATCGCTTCTTGTGTTGACTTAAATATCAAATTATGTGCGAAAAAAGTAAAATTGGAGACAAAAACAACGCGCGACATCAACCAAATGACCTCCAAATACAAAACGGACTGCGTCGTTGAATTCAGGACGTCCGAATTGCTTAAAAGGGACTATAAGTTTGCTCGAAGAAAATTATGCGCGCAAATCGATGCGATCCGACACAAATTTCGAGGAAATTACACAAAAATCAATGTAAAAATCATTATTTTTGATTTCTGCCATTTTTAATAATAATGACTATTATTATTATTTAATAATAATAATAATATTTATTATTATTATTATAAAAGAAAACAAAAATAATAAATAAAATCAAATCTAATTAATGCGAAAACCTTACCTCGCCGCCAACCGGACGACCGACCACGAGCTTTAGGCGTCGTCCCTCACCCGAAAATCCGTTGATGGCTTGTCGTCAATTAAAGAGCAAGCGCGATTTGTCTGTACGAGCTCGCCTCACCCCGTCACCCTTAAAATAACAACTAAGCAGTTGTTTTAGGTTCCACCCCGCATACTCAAAGCTTCCCGTTGAAATCCCCTCTGAGAGCCAGATCTCTTCTTCTTTCTTGAGCTCAAATCCTCCGTTCAATCTCTGATCTAATCCACTCGTCGGCTTCGTCTCTTCCAGGTAGTTAAAGGAGGAGTTAATCCAACTCACATCTTCCCGAAGCTCTCGAAATCACCCTCAAGCCCGCAAGTTTCCCGTCATTTCTCCGCATCCAAAGTCTGGCCGCCGTATAAGAGCCTCTATAGCTCGGTTTTAATCCTGATTTGTCTTGATCTCGCCATCCGCATCCATTGGCACGCTAATCCTGGAAAATACTTTACCAATTTTTTTTTACTGTGACATTTTCCTTTACTCCACCTGTCGCAAGCTTCGTACTCATCAAAACCTTGTTCAGGGTTTCACTGTGTCGGTTTCAACAAAGCAAAGAGGTGAAGATTCTTTCAAACGTCCTTTTTTTTGTCATTTTACTTTACTGATTATAGTTGTTATCAATGATTATCAGTAAGGTAAATTCAATTACAAATTGAATATAGTTAACTGTAATGATTTATTCTTATTAGTCATATTCTGCTCTGGTTATCTTTCCCTACAGTGATATTTAGTTACAGTTAATCATAATTGATTATAGTTAGTCGTAATTGATTTTCTTTAATCAGTTGCTATTAATTATGAGCAATTATAGTTAATTATAATTAGACACCACTAATTATAATTAATTGTACTCAAAATCATTAGTTGAGAGTAAATAAATGTTGATCACAGTTAGTTATGTTCAATTGTAGTCATCCCTTACGGCAGTCAATAGCTCTTATGATGATTAATTATCATTAACTATTATCGATTATGAATTAATTATATTTGATCTCCACCGATCAATTATATTTAATTAAAATCAATCATAATTAATTACAATTAAATATCATTAAATATGTTTAATTGTAATTAGATAAAGTGCTAATTACTATTAAGCTTAAGTTTGTGACCGGTATCTTTTTAATCTCTGCCGCAAGCTTTTGTATCCTTCGCAAACCTTACCTTCAATGTTATATAAGCAGATCATAGCAGAAGGTGAAAACTGTTTTTTATTTAACCAATTATGATAATTATAACTTTGATTAATCATATTTTATTGTAATTTTAATTTAAACTATGATTGATTATAATCATTTGTAAATTACTACTATCATGGGTACTACTAAATAAAAAATATGACGGTCTCATTGGTTGAGGGATTTTCATAATCCATGAATTCTGTATTATAAGCTCTATTCAAATCCTTTTGTATGAACTCTATTTAAATCCATTTAAAAAAAAAAGTGTATTCCGTTAAATTTTCTTTGCAAAAATCTTGCCCAAATACTTTAGTATAAACCTTACTCGAGCATAGGTTTATTTTCAAAATTCTCTAATCCGAAATTTGTTAACTCCTACCATTCAATTAGGAGTTGATAGTTCTGTTTCGTAATTAGTTATAAAATTGATTTATATTTAGTTTAAACTAAATATAATTGATTACAGATTCAATATAATCAATTATAATTAGTTGTATAAATTGGAAATAATTGATTTATGATTATTTTTTAAAATAAATATAATTAATTATAGTTTAATATATAATGAGTTATAAGTTAATTTATAATTAATTATAAATTAGATATTTCTGATTTAATTAATTTTTAATTAAGTATAACTAATTATACCTGAACGTAATTAGTTGTAAGTTAATTTATTATTAATTATAAATTAGAAATAACTAATTTATAATTAATAATTAATTAAATATAATTAATTATAATTCAAATATAATTAGTTATTAGATAATTTATAATTAATTTTAAGTCAGAAATAATTGATTGTTATTAATTTTAAATTAAATATAATTAATTATATTTTAACTATAATTAATTATAATTAGCTTTTAATTAATTATAGATTAAATCCAATTGATTTATAATTAATTTTAAATTGAATATAATTAGTTATAAATTAAATATAACTAATTATAATTAATTTATGATTAATTATAAATTGAATGCATATGTCTCGATCGTCGTATACCCGACCTCATCGACACTGCTACCTCGTCGACGACTCCAAGGTATAAATTTCTGACTCCAATCCCGTCCTCGACGTTTGCAGCGGACCGGGGAATCACCTATACGCGCTCTTGTAGCATGGTAGGAGGGAGCCCGGTGCGAAGCATACGACGAGGCGGGTAAGCCCTATACACGCTCTTGTAGCGTGGTGGGGATGGACCTCGACACCGACACCGCCGACACTACCTCCACCGCCAGGTCTTCAAGGTATAAAATTTCTAACTCCAATCTCATTCTCGACGTTTGCAGCGGACCGGTGAACCACCTATACGTGCTCTTGTAGCACGGTAGGAGGGAGCCCGGTGCGAAGCATAAGACGAGGTGGGAGAGCCCTATACACGCTCTTGTAGCGTGGTGGGGAGTCACTGCTGTTCTGGTACACTAGTGCTGTTCTACTGTATGGGTACTGCTGAAGGCCCCATACACGCTCTTGTAGCGTGGTGGGATGAAATTTTGTACGGCCGCGGTGTCTGAGGACACCTACCATACACGCTCTAGTAGCGTGGTGGGAAGGCCCAGCTCCCCTATTTTCCCCCAAACGGGAGATATGGCGGGGTGCTGCCGAAATTTTCACTGAAATGCACAAAGAACTTGAACAATATAAAGACCTTCTTGAGCAACAATGTAGAAGACATGTATTTGAACAGAAATGTACGGAACTTGAACCAAATGAGCAGAGGACTTGTACGACGAGCAGAGTACTTGTTGATTTGAACCTAAATCAGAACCAAAATTAAAATGATTTCTAAAGGCCAAATTCAAATAAAAATCAAGTCAAATTGGAACTGAACTCAAACCAAATTGAATATGCAATTGAACTCAAAGGACCGCAGGGAACTCGTACTTGAACTCAGACTCGAACTTGTGAACCTTAAAGTTGAGTCTAAATTTGACTGAATCATATGCAAGATGACTGGAACTTAAACTAAGTTAAGGAATCAAGCTAAATTCAAACGAGTTGACCTCGAGTGCAAATGATTTAAGTCAAACTGACGGATATTGAACTTGAACTGTATGACATCAAATGGAACTTGAATAAGACTTGGAACAAAGATCTGAACTCGAACTTGACGAAAACAATAAAGAGCCTGAGCTCAACTGGGTCACAAGAGACTTGAATCTCTAAAGGCTTCAGGAGACTTGAAACTCAAACTCAATCTACAATTTGAACATGAACTATCAATTTGAATATGTGCTTTGAGCTCATATTTGAACTCAGACTATACGACATCAAGTGGGGACTTATAAAATTCAAGTCTGAATGAAACTAAATTTGGATCCAAACACATGCAAAGATCAAAATTTGGATCGTACACGAGGAAATTCAAATTACAAGAGCACTCGTACGGTCAAAAGTAACACAAAGCATCGCTTTTCTTATTCGGCCCCGGCCTCCGCATCGCTTTTCTTATTCGGCGAGGGAGTTTTAACGAAATAAGTTCCGAGGTAAATTTTGGAAGGCAGATGGGTTTGTAGATAAGACACTACCCAGAGATTTCGCCCTCATTTTGTGAGGACTTTATGATCTGAGTTCTGGTTTCCTATAGGCGCAAGCCCCTATAGATAATTACCCCTCCCGATCACGAGAGAGAACTTTCGATTAAGGCTAGTCGTCAATCAGATACGTATAGAGATACGTGTTATCTGGCATATAGTAGCAGCAATGGTTTGGATATTGGTAGAAATTTGATTTGGAAATTGAGTTTGGATTTGGAAATTTGGAAAGCATTGAAAAGTTTGATATTTAAAATGTGAAATTTCACCACCTAACACTTAAAGCGGATGGTGGGGGAATGGATGATGGGCCCGATCAAGATCCCATGGTTCCGTCGTCCCGGGCCATCGTGGTCCCTGGTCTACTTAGTCAGAGGAGGTAGTCGACCCAACCTGACAGAAGGATCCTTGTCGGCAGCCATGGGTTGCTTCGTCCAAGGGGACCTTGTAGACCGGGGTTGGATGTTTGTCTAAGGGGACAAATTTGAATCCACCTTAGCTGACATAGGGCTTTGTGCCCTATCGATCATATCCTATTGATTCATTTCTCAAGGATTTAACGTCATTAAGGAGCGTATCGGCTCTGGCCATAACCGCTATCTGTGGTGCCATTTGGCGGCAAAACCACTCGGTTCAGAGGGCCCCGGGTCATAACCGTTTACCTGCAGTGCCATTTGGCGGCGAAACTGCCGGTTAGAGGACACGTACCACGTCCTTACTGGCAAGAGATTGTTTGAGAATGGATCCTAGTGATATTTTCGACTAGGCATTTCGCTTTTTGTGAGCTGAAGTAATATTTCATATTTGTCCGCCTCGACAAACTTTTGCGGAGGGCGGATGATTTTTGCTTTAAGTGCGTTGATGGATTTATTTCATTTTTAAATATATTTTTGGGATTTTTGGGATTTTGAGATCTTTTGGATTTTTATGGGTATTTTGGGTGGAGCTTTAGATGGCATTGGAAATTATTTGTGAATGGACCCCTCCGGTTGAGATAGACATTCAACACGGCCATCATCGGGGTGTTCGGGGGTCATTTCTTTTTATAGATTGAACCTTGTCAACTCTATTGGGCTGTCGATAGAGGATCGGGTTTCGTAGGCTTTATGCCCTTTAATAGTGAATTCTCATTGTTGTAGGCCTTGATGGCCTAATATGAATATTTTAAAGCAAATATATCGGTCGCCACAACTTTATATTTGCTTAATGGTTCGAACCCTGTCGACTTCTATTGACTCGTATAGAAGGATCGGTTTCGAACCTGAATTCACTTGTCAACCCGCGCAGCATCCCTAGACGTCACGTGTGTACCAATAACACGCTCGCCGGGGCCCATGCGGGTTTTATTTTTAAATTGTTTTTTACCCCTTTTAGTGTACCTATGTGTATACAATTTATAGTGCACGTGCAGGGGTACTTTGAAAGTATTCGTAGTCGCCTTCTGTCCGCTTGCGTAGAAGTTGCGGATCCGGTGGCGTAGTATTGTAGATTGTGGACGCCTTCTGTCTGCTTGTATCAGTGTTGCAGATCCGGTGGCGTGGCGTAGCAGCTTCTGGATAGAATTATTCGCTGCTTCGTACAGGTAGACTGTCGTGCACTATTTGTTGATTTTTGTAGGCGGGTCACAGTGCACTAACGAATCTCCTGCCTTATACTTGTAGATGCTTGTAAATGGAATGTTTTATGGATCACGAATTTCTCATAGCGACTCGTTATCATTTGTACTTGTTATGGCCATATAACA
>CM028346.1:23469418-23543051 GCA_016618105.1 Dendrobium huoshanense | reverse complement strand
AGAAGCTTGGCTTGGGGTCAACCCCTCAATGTCCCCTCCATTTCTGCGTTTCACGGCACGAACGCCTTTCATAAAGCCTTTAATGAAACCATCCTGCATGAGCTCCTCTTCTAAGGCCTTTACCTCTACGTCGTAAAAATAATCGCGGGCTTCCTGGACTTGATCCTCGACAAAAATCTTAAAGCCATAAGATCTCTTGAACTCCTCTACGGCCGAAGATGGCGACAATTGAGCTACCTTCTCCGACAATTTGTTCAGAAGTCTCTTATTCTCGGTCTCAAGAGCTTGTATATTTTTTTGTTGTTGGTTGCTTGTTGCCTCTGCCTCCACTAACTGTATATGCAAACGATCCATCCGCTCATTCTGAGAAGAAGATGAAGCAATCTTGTTCGCCAATTCTGCTCTACATCCATCAAGCTGACTCTCCACAGATTCCATCGCTTTCACCCTGCTGCCGTATTTCTTCTTATATTCTCCCTGGAGGTACTTGACCTTCACAAACTCATCGTTCCAGACATCTAAGACTTTATTCGCCTCGAGGAACTGCACAAGAAGAAGATAAGTGAAAAGTATGTCCTCGAAATAATGCCAAAAATGATAGAAACAAAAAGAAGGACAACTTACCAAGTCTTCGAGCCGTCGACGACCGATGCACTTATGTTTCAGCACATCCTCGGGGATGTATATTCTTGACGGAGAAAACGAGGGGCCTTCCCGCCGGCCGTAAAAACTTCGCCCGACTTCTTCTTTTTCGGCGTATGTGAATCTCCATCACCCTCGGGTCGTCTGGACTGAGTTATCGGGGCATCTGAGACTTTTGTGGATATCTTCAGTTTCTGCGCACCTGACCTCCCTGCGTGAGTGGATATTCCCACCTTAAATAAATATTCCTCGTCCAAACACTTGCTAAGAAAACGCATCTCGTAACGAAGAGCTTCGGTAGTAGGAAGCTTTAACATGCCCAACAATTCATCCGCTCCTAAATGAAGAGGAGCGGGTAACTCTTTCAACGTTCCCCACTTCTCTTGGAGACCCCAATCATTTTGCACGAAGAAGAAATCGCTGATCCAATCTTTGGCTGGTTCCCGAGTGCGAACCTCCAACCACTTTGACCTAAAAGAAATTCGACCCTGTGCGTCGATATAAATACGCCCTATCCGGGATAAGCAATCCACAGATAACACCGCTCCATGCTCTCTAAAAAATGCAATCAGGCCCACCACCACCGACATGGCCCGATAGGAGAATTGAGACAAATTCAATCCACAAGCCACCATAATGTCCACCAGTTCAAACGGCAGCGGGAATCGCAACCCCGCCTTCAAGCTAAACTCGTACACTGTAACATATCCTCGAGGAGGGAAGCAGGCGCGCTCAGATCTTGTTGGCACCTTCATCACCAAGTCGTTAGGAAAATGATATTTTTTCCTAAAAGAGATAAAGGAGTCTTCTGTAATAGTGAAAATCACGTCGTCGGCTTTTCTCGTCTTAGAAGTCTTCTTCGAACCCTCTGGACATGCAGTTGGACGATCTTCCACGACTGAAACATCTTTAGCAGAAGTAGGATCACCCATTTTTGCTTCGCGAGAATCCACCAGGAAGAAATCCCGCAGGTTTCTGCACGCAAGGAAGGGCGTTATTCGAGTAGGAAAAGATTCCAACTCGTAAATAACGGGAGCCTCAAACGTTAGTAAACCGGAGGGGGAGGAAGGAAATCTCGTAGGTTTCTATCGCCAGTAAACCGGAGGGGGAGAAAGGAAATCCCGTAGGTTTCTATCGCTAGTAAACCGGAGGGGGAGAAAGGAAACCCCGTAGGTTTCTATCGCCAGTAAACCGGAGGGGGAGAAAGGAAATCCCGTAGGTTTCTATCGCCAGTAAACCGGAGGGGGAGAAAGGAAACCCCGTAGGTTTCTATCGCCAGTAAACCGGAGGGGGAGAAAGGAAATCCCGTAGGTTTCTATCGCCAGTAAACCGGAGGGGGAGAAAGGAATCTCGTAGGTTTCTATCGCCAGTAAACCGGAGGGAGAAAGAAGGAGGAGTTGCAAGTTTCCTAAGGACCTAGGAGGCCTATTTATAGGTTTTGGAGAGAAAGGAGGGAAGTTATTGCCATTTTTTAGTTCCCCTATTTTTCTGAATTTTTCGGAATTTTTTGGACCCAAAAATAGCAAAAAAACCAATTTTTGGACGGATGTGGGGCCCACATTGGCGGCGCAGCCAACCGGCTGCACCTTTTCGCGCGGCCAGGCCAGCAATCCGCGGCCAGAACCCGCGGATCGCGGCTGGCCAGCCGTGGCACGCGCGGGCGCACCCAGCGGGCGCAGGCGCACCCAGCAGGCGCGGGCGCACCCAGCGGGCGCAGGCGCACCCAGCAGGCGCGGGCACACCGCGGCGGGCGCGGGCGCACCCCAGCGCGGGCGCGGGCGAGCCCGAGCGCGGGCTCGTGGGCGCGGCACGCGCGCGCGCGCGGCCGCAGCGCGTAAGCGCGGCCGCAGTTCCGCGCCGGCGGCGGCGGCGGACGGCCGACCGGTCCGGTCGGTTCGACCACCTGGCCCGTTTCGGGTCCGTTTTTCCGCCCCGAAAGTCCAAATTTGACGTTTTTGGGGTCCCTGGGACCGTTTTTCGACGTTCCGGATTCAATTTTGGCACTTTCGAAGCCTTTCGGAGCTCCTACACACAAGAATAATTTTGACTCGCTCGGAAAAATTCTCAAAAATTGGTGACACATATTTTCGAACTTCTGAAGCTACAACGTTCGAAAATAGGGGGGCAACTGATACGACATCGCAAAATTATCTTGATCGGGCACGAATCTCGAGGCGAAAGATAGTTGGAAACTTCAAAAATTAATTTCGGGAGCATTTGAACTCCGATTTCAGCGAGCTTACAGTCAAACTGAGCGTCTCGGAAATACAAACCCAACGACACCAAGATCAACCCAATCCGAGCCCAAATGAGTTCGAATCAAAGGTTCGAAGCGCTGTTGGGAGGTTCAAACCGCAATTTGAGTTACCAAACGGTCTCCGATTTTGACGAGCTTATACTCGAATCGAACGGCTCGACGAGACGAATCCAACGAGCCCAATATCATCAAATTCCGAAATCATTAAGGCCTTCAAATGTCCAACGAACGGTGCATGATCGAAGGATTCGATATCGGCCGTCCATTCGGATCACTCCCAATCCGCCCTTGATCTCACGCCTATTTACGAGCTCTGCCACTCCAGAAAAACTATAAATAGAGCCCTCATTCTACACCAAGGGACTCAAGTGAGGAGAGAGAAGAAGAAGAGAAGGAGAAGGAGAAAGAGGAATAGGAGATTCCTCACCTCCTCGACCACCGCCGCCGGAGCTTTTCCTGCCGCCTGAAGACGCCGGAACTCTGCCGGATTTGGAGGAAACGCCAAGAATTCGCAGAAGAAGAGAAGGAGAAGGAGAAAGGGGAATAGGAGATTCCTCACCTCCTCGACCACCGCCGCCGGAGCTCTTCCTGCCGCCTGAAGACGCCGGAACTCTGCCGGATTTTCAGGGAACGCTAGGAATTCGCAGGACTTTGTGAATTTAGTGGAAGAAAACAAGTTGTATTTGGATAATCCCGACTTGTGGGACGAAATCCGCCATTTGTAACCTACGAAAACACTAGTGGAAATTTGCAACTGGGCGAGGCCCCGTGGTTTTTCTCATTTTTGGGTTTTCCACGTAAAAACCCTCGGTGTTCACCCTCTTTTCTGTTTGTGTGTTAAACTTACGTACAACGCTCGGACGCGAATTTACAAACTCTACCGCCGCGTATTTTCTGGCACGCAACAGGTCTCATTCCTCCTCACACTCACCCGAGGGCCAGCGAGATACTTGTGGTGATACAGGGCACTCTTGCTGTCGGCTTCGTGGCATCCAATAACCCGGACAACAAGCTCTTCACAAAGGTTCTTAATGAGGGAGATGTCTTTGTCTTTCCACAAGGTCTCATCCACTTTCAGCTCAACATTGGAAATAAAAATGCAGTGTCTATTTCCGGGCTCAGCAGCCAGAATCCGGGGGTGGTTACCATTGCCAATACAGTCTTTGGATCAAAGCCACCTATCTCTCCCTATATTTTAGAGAAGGCTTTCCAGCTTGATCAGAAGACAGTGGAAATACTTCAGGCCAAGTTCTGGACGAACAATAGCTAGAGATCGATCATTGGGTGCTTAATTTCTTGCCTTCAATTTATTGTTTGTATTCGGCATATATTACCACAGTATTGTCAGCTATTTTAACAAGAAGCTTGTTTATTGTTCTATAGTAATGTACTTCTGTGTTAAATTTACTTAAATATATTTTGTTTTTATGTGTTATTTGAAGATTATTAATTGCTTGCATGGCCGTCTCTTTGTTTGCTTCATGTTTGAAAGATCAACGAGTATATTTAATGATTAGGCAGTATTTTTTAAAAGCAATTGCTAGCTTGTCGTGTCAGTAATTAATTAAGCTAGCACTGGCAATTCAAGCAGAACTAAAAAATTGATTCCTGCACATTTACCAATCGAAAAATCCGCTGCAAGAACAAACAATTTATGTGGCTCGAGTTTGGTGAACTCTAGCTCCAATCAAAATATCAATCACTGAAGATACAGATATCCATAAGTACTGAACACAGATTTTAATCTTTGATTAAAATATAATCAGAGATTTCAATCATAAAATAGCATAAATGTTTATGTGTAACCATGCCTACATTGCTGTAAGTTAAAACTAATTAATTTTGGCCTATTAATTGTTATTTGGGCTTTTGTTGTCTAAATAGAGCTCATACTTTAAAATAATCTTTTCAAGAAAATGCTAAAGGCTTATTTTATAATAAGTCTCTTAGAGAAAATTTAAAACAATATTAAATATATTTTATGACAGAAGATATATAGAAGAATTTTTAGACAGTTATTTGTAATAGTTGGAATGAAATATATTGGCACAATTCTAATAAAGATACTACTAATATATTGTCCAACATTCTATGGGCAATCTCTTGTTTTAAAGCATGCTCCTCATGTCAAAAATGTTTCTAGCTAGTCTACCTTTCTGTTTTAAGTTGAGCATAATATAGAATCAATAATCAATATATATCGCTTCTTTAATTCATCTCTATTTTTATTTGGAAATTTAAAACAACTTAAAAAGAAAAAAATTAAAAATATTGATTAATCTTCTCTGCATGAGTTATCTTCTGCTTAATTTTAATTAGTTACTGAAAATTAATAAATTTTCATATGATTTGAACGAATCTTTAAATTAATTAAGGATTTCGCATTTGTTTTTGAAAATTTTTAATTCAAATACTTGAGTCAAGATCTGTTGTTGGTTAGATAATTTTTTCTATGATATGTTAATAGCTCTTTCAACAAGTCACGGCTCTGGAGGTTCTCTTCTGTGATCATTTCAGCCCAAATTCTCTCGAACTCATCCTCAGAATCATGCTTAAATAACTATAAAATAAACCTCTGACTTTATTGTTGTTATTGATTTTTTTTTACCCATAATTCTTAAAAAAATTATAAATAACCAAGTAGATGACTTAATTGTCTCCTAAGATAAAAAAATCACCCATAATAGAACATTCTGTCAATGATTGTTAACTCCAACAAAAGGTGCACAAACTAAAATATATTTGTTAAGCCTATAACTAGTCTAAAAATTTACACATCCCCAAAGCAGTCATAATTACAATATGACTGAGCATGGTATCTAGCGCAGCAGCTCAGTACTAAACGCTACTGAGCGGTACACTCGGTACGTTGTTTTGATACCAATATGTACTGAGAATCGGTATATTCAGAGTTCATCTAAATAAACATTTACATTTGGTGATCTAAAAGAAACCCTAACTTAAACATTTCTTTTACATTTTTTTTTTAAATTTTTTGCAAAGTAAAGCCCAAACAACCGAAGACTAAAGGTACTCGCAATAAAATACTGACCTTTGGCATGACTTCAGAATCTCTCCCTGAAGAAGGTGATGAGCGAACCCTAACGCTTTATCCGACGATGAATAGCACCAGAGAAATTGAAAAGCCTCGATTTTGAAATTTTTGACAGTGGCCCGCGCTTCTTTTCAGTTTCTTTTAAATTTTCGGGTCGGGTCATCGAATAGTCAAGACGCGCTTTGTTAGATACTCACGTGTGTCATTTCAACTTCTCGGCGATTTGGGCCGGCGGGTCTTCAGTTGCTACATGCTGTTATTTAATTGGTATCCGAATGTAAAGCTACATCCGGTGTCCGCACCCAATAAAAATTCCTAAGAAAGCCGTCAAAAATGAAATCTTGGAGCTTATACATACTCTTCTTATGATGATCATCAAATTGCTTATTCCTTCTTCCTAATTTACCTGTAGCTTTATGCACCTATTTATTTTGACCACCTAATTAGTCATAAAAAGAGCTTCTAGAATTAGTTTTGAAAAAAAAATTAACACAAAACATTAATATAAATTTTTTAAAGATAAATTATAAAATTGTAAAATTAATTTTGCAAGGCAGACTATCATTAATGAATATAGGAATGTACCTACAATGGTGAAATTGTATGCCGCATAATGCAAGCCTGATTATATGATTACAGAAAGATGGGGCAAATAAAATAATTTAGAGAAATTAAAAAAAAAAAAAACAAATTGCAAGTGCATACTGACTGCTAATTTATTTTAAGTATATTTTATATTGATATTTTTTAAACAAATTAGCTTAGGTGCTCATTAGTCTAGTCATCAGGGTTTGCTCAAGCTTAACTTATTAGCTTATTGAGTTCTACTCACGAACATTTATCGATCCAAATCTGAGCCAAACCTTAGAGTCTAACTACGCATGGCTGCTCCATAGTTAGGCCAGGTCCCGAGCGTGGCATCATACTTTATCTTCTGCTATTATTTGTTTTCTTTCTCTTTGTGTTTACATATTCATCTACCATATTTCAAGGGATTGAGAAAGTTTAAGAGTTAAAATTAGAGATTAAGCATGATATACTTTCACATAATTTTCATCATATGTTGAGAATATGAAGGACAATCAGAAGCATTTCTAACTATAAAATTACTTTTATAACAATATTAGTTGAGATTTAAATCAATATTCCTAAATCTCAACAGCTGAAAGAGAGAACACTCAAATCCAGTGAGATTTATTTTGCTAATGGTTCTCTTTCAGAAACAGTTTTTTCTAGATTCCAGTGAATGGAATTCTATCATTAATGTTGATCTGAACAAGAAGATGAAGCTGGAATACGATTCAAGTAAACACCAGCATGACAATTAAGCACAATCCGGGGGTGATTACCATTTCCAATGCAGTATTTGGATCAAGCACATTCATTTTACTAATTTACTAAATAGACTTCACATTTGATTTATATGCAGCAATACTTTGTTTTCATTCAACAAATAAGATTAAACTCCAATATTCATACACCATTTTTTAAAATGTTATTTTCTATACAAATGCTTTTAAACAAATTTATACATCAACAACAACCATATTAAACAAGGCCAAAGAGTCACAAAGAGAGTCAAATACATAGTAGAATAATAGTTGTCCAATTTCAAGCATAATCTCATCCGTGCATCACTGATGACCGACACACCGGACAAGTTCGATGTTGTTGTAGCCATGTATCCACACATCTAACATGAAATACATGCCCACAATCAGGTAGAAGCCTCACTGGATCATCCTCCCCCTCCTCGTCATCATAGTCAGAAAGGCAAATTGAGCAGCAGTCACTGGAGGCTGCCCGCGGATCCTGACGCATGGCTTCTGCATAGTTAGACCAGGTCCCGAGTGTGAGCTCAAGCATAGGGGGAGCGGTGGAACGACGGAAAAACAAGTATAAATTGACGCCGATGAAAATGATAAGGAAGAGGACGACAGTTGCCATGGCTGTGACATAGCTTGGATCAAAGTAGGTCATTTCTTTTAATGCCTTGATATACCGCTGAAAAAAGAATATAACAAATTATAATATGATTAATAAAAATAAATTTGATTCTCCAGGAAAATAGAAAGAACTTTAACAAGCTGACAAATATAAAGCAACAAAGATAAAAGAAAATTAAAAAATGTAGAAAATTAAACAAGGACAATTTCAATAAAATAATCCTTTTTAATTTATTTATAGTTTATGATGATCAATGTTGCTTGAATGATTATCTTTTTATTTAAGACTTATTTTCATATCAATCTTTTAGAATTGCTTTCCATATTTAAGATTTTGCAACATTTATGAATTGCATTTGGTTTCATCATCCAAATTGATAGTATATAATCAGTTTGGGTGGTGTGGTTCCTAATGCATATGGTTGTTGTAATGGCTATGTTCCAATTTTCTTATTTCATTTCAACTAGATGTATTATTCATTGCATATTATATAACAATCTTTAAGTTCTTTTTTTGATGAATTTTGTAATCTGAATGTTCTAATGTCTTCTTTAAAAATAAATTAAATAAAGGGATACTAGACAACTATTGTTAATTAAATTTCAAAGCAGTTTATAAACAATGGCTAAATTTTAATCTGACTTACTTTGGTCTAAAAATGTCGATGATGATTTTTTTAAGGTAGGTAGAATGTGACAATCCTTAATTTTTTTTTTAAAAAAGAGTTATTTTTACTTATAACAATAAAAAAATTATGTATGAGTTATTATAAGTTCAAATCACATACTATATTTATCATAGCTTAAATATTGTTATATTTTAGTTTCACTAATTTTTTTTCATATTTTTTGGACGCTAGTATATTTCTTTAAGAAATTAGCTCTTATCAGTAAAAAAGAGAAGTTGGGACTGTTATGTGTATGTTTGTTAATTTATTTTACTAGAGGATTTTGGACATGTTTAGCTAATTTATGAATATTTTTGTAAAAAATTTAGATTTTCATATTTGAGGATATAAAAGAATTTAGATGAATTTTATGTTTAAAATTAAATAATTAAAATAATTATTTAATATTTTATTATAATATCCTAATCCACTATTATATAATTTAATAAAAGCTTTGCATGAGAACATCTAAGGGGAAAAAAGAGAAAAAGATATGAGATAAAGAAAAAGTTTGGTTTTGGAGGTCTTAATGCCATTTTTGCATGTAAATCTAGTTAGAAAATTTAAATTTGTTTGTCTCAAGGAAGTTCACAATATATTTATCATAAATTTTAAAAATATGTAATTTTTATAGAATTTTTTTATTAAAATTTTATTTTTGTTACTAAAAAATGGGAAAATTTTTGCATGAGTAAATATTTCACCCTGTAACTTTTACATATTATAGAGATTAAGATTATGAATATTTTGAATATTTTTTAAAAATTTTACAACCGGGGTTTTAGAATTTATGTAATTTTTATTGAATAGAAAGTTATTTGGATGCCGAAAAATAATATTATAATTCAATTAAAGTCTTAAAATAGCGTATATTTTTGTGAATAATTCATAAAAATCAACTAAAATAACATTGATAATTTGATTATTTATTGAAAATGTGCATTTTTGCTTAGTAGGAATTTCTATTGCCTACCATTATAAAAAACTGTGCAATTCTTGTACATGCTCAATTACACTTTAACTACTATAATATGATGAAAAATGTGCATATATGATCAAATTATACTGTTATAATAGATAAAGTGCTCAAATTATTTATTATACTACATTTAATTATTTTTAAATATTAAAATTTTGGTTAATAAAAAATTTTAAAATTTTAGATCGATTTGTGTGGCCTGCTAAGCTGTTGTAACCCAATGTAGTTGTGTTTCTAATTTTTATGATGTGGGAAAGGGAATGAGCTTTTTTATTAACAATTTAGGATCAGATCTAAATTTATAGGTATGTCTCTAATTTAATTTTTGTATAATCATGACTAGTTTATTATTCAATTTTGTAGCTTCTATTTATATCAATGTACTACAATTTATATATTTTTATGAATTAAAAGAAACCTGGTTGATGAGTTTTCTTATACTACTACTTTGAATATTTTAGTAGCTCTTTAATTTGTAATTTATTTAAAATAAATATTGAAAGAAATCTAAATCATTCCAAACCTATATCTTGGGATTTACTTGTCACAGCTCAATACGATAGGATATGAACTGGTTGGATTGGGTTGTGATAAATTTTTATAGTATTAAAGCAATAGTTTTGGAATGAATTATAAAACAGAGCTTTAGAAATTTATTTGTAAGTCAAGTGGGGTAATTTTAAGTATATATGGATGTTTATTATTATTTGTTTCATGTGCATATATGTTAATTATATATTCTTTGTGATTATGGATTCGCCAGATCTAGATATAATTGATTGATGGAGTACAAGTCAGGTAGCTCTTGTACATAGTACAACTCCGGTAGTTAATTTTAATGTGTGTTTTACTGGTCTGATAGCTCAAATGATGGGTAAGACGCATATAAAGGTTCCTGATATAAGATCTAATGAGGTATATAAACATCTACAAATATTTCTATGATTGAAGCCTCGGAGGTTCGAGGGTGCTATTGAGCCCAAGGCAATATAGGACTGGTTGGAGGCTGGAGAAGACATGTAAAGATATGCAATATCCTCCTGAGAGGGATGTATCATTAGCAATCTTTATGTTATATAAGGAGGATAAGCGCAGGTGGATGGCCAGTAAGAGGAAAAAATTTAGGGGAGATTAAATTCTATGATTAGTTGGGGGGAGTTCTCAAATAAGTTTAGATCCTGGTTTGTATCACCTTCAGGAAGATAGCAGATGCATGAGACTTTTTTAAGATTGGTTTAAAATAGCAAGACTATGATGCATACAAGCCAGAGTTCACCATTTTGGCTATATATGCTTCATAATTGATTGACACTCCCGTTGAGAAGTACTACATGTTTCTTAGAGGACTTTGAGATAGCCTCTAGTGCTATTTCATATTTCTGATTTTTTGAGCTTTTGGAGAGAGCTCGTCTGATAGAGAACAATATGACGGCTACTCAGTAGCGATGGACTACTAGTAGGAAGAGGTTTAGTGGTGAGACTTCTAACAGTGGATAATTTGTATATATAGAAGCTTTGAGTAGGGGCAGTGTTGCTAGTTTTTAACATTTAGTTTGTGGGGCACTTATGTGCTAGAGTTATGGCAGACGCCACTTTGATTAGTGATACAGGATGACTAGCTAGTATTTTAGATATGGATATGTTGGATATAGGATGACAGAGTGTCTACATGTAGGATTTGGCTGACGACTTGAGCAAAGATTTGAGAGTTTTGTTAGACCAACAGTGAAGCCGAGGATAGTTCCACTTTATACATTTGTTTAGAGTGCTACGGGTATGAGAAATGGTTTTAGTTAAGTAATAGGTAAACCTTTTGACAATGGTCAGAGAGAGTCTAGTAGTATTGTTACACCAAATCTAATTCAACCACATGTGTATAGCTTGACTCAAGCATGAGGCTCATGATGCTCCATATGTGGTTACCGGTACAACTTACATTTATAAGGATTCATATCATATTTTATTCAATTATAGAGCCATCCATTCATTTATTTTTGAGCATTTCTTCATTTCACTAAACTTATCTTCAAATTTTTGTATTGTCTTTTTTATTACCATATTGATTAGAGATGGTATGATAACTAGTAAGATTTATTTATGTGTTCTTGTGATTTTTGATATAAAGTGGAGGTATAATTTTATTTTATTACTCATTTCTGCAATTTAATGTTATTTTGGATATGGACTGGTTGACTTAGTATGAGGCTCAAATTAATTGCTTGAAGTTATTTTTTAGTTGTGAGATTTATGTTTTTCAGAGAGTTAGAGATGTTTTGTCTTGTTTGATTTCTACTATGGAAGTAAATTGATTTTGGAAGATGGTTTATATGATATTTTTGGCATTAGTCTAGGATATGATTATTGATTCTATTTTTCTTTATGATGTTTTGATAGTACAAAATTTTTCAGACATGTTTCCTGAGGAGTTAGTCAGTTTGCCTCCTGATATAAACATTGAATTTTGTATTAATGTATTTCATGGTACAACTCAAAATTTTAAAGCTCCATATAGAATGACACTTAAGAGGCTTCAGGAGTTGAAGGTTCAGCTTCAAGAGTTATTTAATAGTGGATTTGTTTATCTTAGTGTGTCTCCGTGGGGGAGTACTTATTTTGTTTGTGAAGAAAAAGGATAGTTTGAAGCATATATGTATTTATTACAGTTAGTTGAACAAAAGTCACTATCAAGAATAAATATCCTCTATCATGGATCAATGATCTATTTGATTAGCTTGTTGGATCTTCTATATTTTTTAAGATTGGTTTGCATTCTGGATACTATCAGGTGAAGGTGACACAGGTTGATATGATGAAGATAGATTTTAGTATGAGGTATAAACACTATGAGTTTTTGGTTATGCCATTTAAGATGATTGCTACTCCAGCTATCTTTATGGATCTAATGAATAATGTGTTCAGAGAATTTTTAATCGATGATATTTATGTATATTTTACTTCTAATGAAGATCATGTCAAGCATTTAAGGATTATTTTGGAGACTTTAAGGCATCAGCAATTATATGCCAAAAAAATTTTCATGAGTAGTGCTATTATTTTTATAGATCCTCAAAAAGTTCATGTAGTCACTGATTGATCGATGCCTACTGCTATGTTTGAGGTATGTAGTTTCTTAGGCATAACAGGATATTATAAGAAATTTGTGAAATAATTTTCTCATATTTATATATCTCTAGTGAGATAGACTCATAAGTTAGTAGCTTTTGCATAGACACTAGAGTGTAAGGCAAGTTTTCAAAGATTGAATGATTGTTTAGCTTTTTCTCTAGTTTTGGCTCTTTCTTCTGGTACATAAGGCTTTCATGTATATAGTGATGTTTCACTTAGAGGTTTGGGTGCGTTCTAATGAACACTGTCGAGTTTTAACTTATGCTTCCAAATAAATGAAATCACATGAGAGAAATTATCTGGCATATGATTTGGAACTTTCTACTGCAGTTTTTACTTTGAAGGCCTAGAGACAATATTTTTATGATGTTAGGTGTGAGATTTTCATTGATTATTAGAGTTTGAAATATATATTCACTCAGGAGGATCTAATTAAACCTGAGGCGAAGGAATGGCTTGAGTTTATCAAAGATTATAATATGAATATTTAGTATCCGCCTGATAAGACTAATGTGGTGGTAGACGCTCTGAGCAATAAATCTTTTGAATTATCTTATATACAACTCACTTCTGAGAGTATTTAATATGAGATATGGAGCGATTACAGTTGGAGGTGATTTTTTCTACTCATTGGGATTATAGTATATTGGCTCAAATGATCATTCAGCCTTCTTTGCAAGAAAAGATTCATGAATCATATAAGCCAGATACATAGTATCCAAAGTTGATTGACTTGAACATATATAGTAAGAAATCTGAATTACTAGTTTTAGATTATGACATTATTTTTTACAAGGATAGACTGTGGGTTCCTCTTTTTAAAGATTTGAAATATGAGATTCTGCATTAGGCTCACTATTTAGGTTATATTATTCATCTACAAAGTATCAAGGTGTACGAATATTTGAATTGTATATTTTAGTGCTTGGATTAAAAGACAAAGTGGAGTTTATTTAAAAATATGAGGCCTGTCAATTAGTGAAGGTAAAGCATCAACAATCGGATGATCTTCTACAGTCATTATCTATTTCAGAGTGAAAATAGGAAAGATGATGATGGATTTTGTTATATTTTTCTAAGATTGAAGTAGGGGCATGATGTTATCTGGTTCTTTATTTTAAGTAAGGTTCCATCTTGTCAACTTTATTGAAAGTATAATGGGCAAGTGAAGCACAAAATCTAATTAATTTATCTTTAGCTTCTAATTATGGCTTAATTAATTACCAAGCTTTGCAGAATTGACTAAGTTCCAACAGCGAATTTAGTATGCATATTGGAGAATATTGATTTAAATATCAACTAATATTGCTAAAAAAATAAATTTTATAAGTAAAAATATTTGTGATTGTTCATCATATTCTCAACATATGATGAAAAATATGTGAAAATATATCATACTTTATCTTCTACTATGATATGTTTTCTTTCTCTTTGAAGTTACATATTCATCTCTCATATTTCAGCGGATAGATAATGTTTAAGAGCTAAAATTAGAGATTAAATATGATATAGTAGAATAGTAGTTGTTCAATTTCAAGCGGAATCTCATCCAAGCATCATTCACAATTGACACATCGGAGAAGTTGGATGTTGTCGCCGCTATTGATCCACACATATAGCATGAAATACATACTCACAATCTGGTAAAAGCCTCAATGGATTATCCTCATATCTCTCATCATCAGTCGTCAAGGTATATTGAGCAGCATTTGGTTGAGGCCATCTGTGGATCCTGACACATGGCTTTGGCAAAGAGGCCAGGTCCAGAGTGTGGAAAATTATTAGGTCCGGACATCGGACCTAGAAATAGGTTTGGATATCCAATTAAAATTTACACGCGGGCTGTGCTTTGACTGCACTTTGACCGCTTTGACTATGCTTTTCAACTGCGCTTTGATTACGCTTTGACTGTGCTTTACATGCACTTTACGTGTGTTTTACCTGCGCTTTTAATGTGCTTGATTTAAAATTACGCGGACACATTTAATTTATAAAGTATCCACGTGTACACTCCACATACGTGTAAATATTTTATTGGAATCCGGACGTATCTCTACGTTTGGTTTCCGAACCTAATAATTTTCCCTAGAATGTTGCATCATATTATATCATAATTTATCTTTTGCTATGATTTACTTTCTTTCTCTTTGTAGTTACATATTCATGTCTCATATTTCAAGAGATTGAGAAAGTTTAAGAGTTAAAATTAAAGATTATGGCTTCAATTGGTACGAATTGTTATTGCTTTTAAAATGAATTTTTTACTAAAATTCCGTTTTAAGAATCAATAGTAAAATTTTTTTTTATTTTTGTACTAAAACTATTTTAAGAATCAATTATCCTAAAGTTATATTTTAAGAAGCAATAAAAAAAAATCGTCCCAAACAAAACCTAATATTAAACAATAAAGGTAAAATATTAGCATAGTTTATCTTTCATAAACATTAGCATTGACAATAAACTTTCTTTTTTAATACTTGACAAAATAGAAAGTAATTAGAATTATTGATTGTCATATAATATTTATAGTAAAAAATTTATCATATTTACTCATGTAATATATCTTCATTATTGAGTATATTCTATTTTATTGCATTTCCATCATTATTTTTTTCATTTGCCTTTATATAGTCATATTTGTATTAGTACAAAATCATTCAAACAAAACGATAACTTCATAGAATTTCTAGTACCGCAAGAAATAAGGATAATTTTGGTGGAAGAAATTGATCTAGTAGAACTAGAGAATTTTTAATACCGACGATCGACAAATTGGATAAGTTGGATTTTGCCAAACATATGGCATATGGCATGAAATAAATGTCCGCACTCCATTAAAAGCCTCATTTATTTATTTTTTTCAAAAATTTCCCTTTATAGATGTTGGTAGGTGAGACTTGAGAGGTTGATGATTTCTTAAAATTTACCGTCTGCTCTGCTCTGCACAAGTAAGCTCTTTATACAAACTCAAGAACAGATTGAAGTGCAAACTTGATACCAGCAGCCAAAGGAGCTTAGGCTTCCAAGGTTTGTACTCGATCCAACTAAAGGCATCGGCACGGCACCATTCATCACCAATGACCGACACATCGAACAAGTTGGAGGTTATTGCAACCATTGATCCACCCACATGACATGAAATAAATGGCCACAATCCGGTAAAAGCCTTAATATGCCTTATCCTCCCCTTCCTCCTCATCTTCATAGTCGACAAAGCATACCGAGCATTACATGATTGGAGTTGAATAAATACTCTAGCTGGTATGGAAATGCACTAATAAAATAGTTAATAATTAATGAAAGATAATTATATTATAAATAATTAAATGGAAGGCTTCAAAAGGATTACATGAATACTTTATTATTTCTACTAAAATTCCGTTTTAAAAAGCAATAAAAAAAGCCGTCCCACACGAAGCCAAACAAAGCCGAAATAAACATTTTACGTTAAAAGGCTGTAATGGAAATTCATTGGTCTTCAAAGTAGATTATATCAACGTCAAGCAGGTTTAGGTTGATTCCATGCTTCCAGTTCCTTGCATCGTCTTCCAAGCCTTTTTTGGCGCAGTTAAAGAGTAAGAAATGATACGAGGCTGAAAAGCTGAAAGGAGCTTTCAGATCCAAATTAAAATGCTATAGATAACATTTGGATGATTCATATTCCGGTATACATGCAGAATTTAGATAAATAAAATTATGAAATAATATTTGCAAATATTCCAAAGTAAATAATTACAACTTGAACTAAATTAATTGAATGTATTAGATATACTTTTGTTGGCTAACTGCATGCTATCAATCATCGTTATCTTTTTTTTTTTCATATAAAATGAGAAATTTGTCGACAAAAGGTAGAATATGAGGTGTAGGAGTGAAAATTATTAAAATATCCCAACACCTACTTTAGTAATTTGCCCCGCTAGTGTAGACGAACCTGCAAGAAGGAGAATCAGAGGAAAAACAAGAAACGAAACCAGGAAACGTATTTCTGTATTGATAATAAAATCAAGAAGATGCCTCTCTACAGGGTTCCGTTGAGTATATGCTATTTCCTTTCAGCTATACTTATAAAAGCTAAACAAGTAAAAGGTATAAAAAGTATTAAAATACTAAATATAGCAATAAGATAGTGGAGCTTCAACACTATAAAAGAATTGGTGCGTATTGAAGGTAAGTTGCTCTTCCAGAAGACGCTAAGCAACGATGCTCTGCATCATACGCCCCCCACCGTGAAAAAAGTTCTGGATCAGTTGAATCAATGTGAGTGGTGCTATCATCAGGGGGTATGTAAGTATAGAGATCATTCACATTAAATGTGTGAGAGGTATTAAACTCAGCTAGTAGATCAACAACATAAGCATTGTCATTGATCTTTTTAGTAATTGGAAAAGGACCCCATTTCCTTTTGCTTAACATGGAGTAGCTGCCGGTAGGTAGGCACTCCTTGCGCATTTGAACAAGAACTAAATCACCCGGTTTGAATAGCTTCTCCCGCCGGTGTTTGTCTGCTGCTGCTTTGTATTGTTCATTGGACTGCAATAGTTTTGCTCTAATATCAGATAAGAACTCCGTATAATGGTCGGCTAGTTGGGATGCAGCTTTGTTTTTGCATTTTGGGAGCACTGCAACATCAAGCACAGTGCTTGGCATTTTAGTGTAGACAATACTAAAATGGCACATACCGGTTGAACGATTTGGCATCAAGTTGAAAGCGAATTCCGTCTGCCCGAGAATGTCATCCCAGCTCTACGGGTGGTCTTGAACTTAGGCAACGAAGTAGATTATCAAGTGTTCGGTTGACTACTTCCGTTTGCCCGTCGGTTTGAGGGTGATAGGATAAGTTCAATTGAATTTGAGTGTGTAAGCGTTTCCAAAGTTCCCTCCAGAAATGGCTAATGAATTTGACATCACGATCCGAAGTAAGGCTTCTAGAAATACCGTGCAAACGACCAACTTCAAAAAACGTTTTGCAATATTGAGGGCATCAGAACGTCTTCTTGCAGGCAACAAAATGTGTCATTTTAGAAAATCGATCCACAACTACCATTATAGAATCATTACCACATTGCGTCCGAGGTAATCCCAATATAAAATCCAAGCTTAAATCCTCCCAGATCGTTTTCGAAACAGGTAATGGCTGATACAATCCAGAGTTTTGTCCTGTTACTTTGTACATTTGACAAATGGAGCATCTTTCCACAAATTTGGTGACATCTCTTCTTAGATGGGGCCAATAAAACCTCTGTTGTAGCTGGTTAATAGTGTTATCTCTGCCAAGGTGACGTACCAGTCCGCCTGCATGAGATTCTTTGATAATATGTTGCCTCCAGGAAGAGTTAGGAATACAAAGAAGATTTCCTTTAAATAAGTAGCCATGCCTAATAGAGTAGTCATCCACTTGTTCTTGGTTTAAGCACTTGGTCCAATAGTCTTGGAAGTATTCATCCTCATGGTATAAATCCTATAGACATTCTAGTCCAGAGAATTCAATTTGCAATTGAGTAATGAGAGCAGCCCGGCGGCTCAAGGCGTCTGCAACACGATTTTGTGTGTCACTTTTATGTTTTAACACAAAAGTGAATTACTGTAAAAATATGATCCAACGAGCATGCATTCTATTTATGTTCTTTTGTGCATTGATATATTAGAGAGCTTTGTGATCACTACAAAGAACAAAATCCTGATGTAACAAATAATGCTCCCATTGTTTTAATGCTCAAATAACATCATAAAGTTCCTGCTCATATACAATCCACCTCTGTCTGGATGGGCACAATTTCTCACTAAAAAATTCCACAGGTTTGGTATCTTGAGACAAGACGGCGCCGATCCCGCCGATCCCCACGGTTGAGGCATCTATATCCACTGTAAACAGTTTATCAAAGTCCGGTAAAGCCAAAACGGGAGCTGTGGATAATGCGACCTTGGTAGCTTCAAAACTCTTCTACTGCTAAACGAACCAGGTGAATTTGGCTAATTTTAATATATCTGAGATGGGAGCCATAATAATACTAAAACTTTTAATGAAGCGTTTGTAAAAATTAGCCAGCCCGTGAAAACTACGAATGTCAAACAGAGATTTGGGCATCAACCATTCAACTATAGCAGCTACCTTTTTTGGATCTACACTAACTCCGGCCGTCGAGGAACGAGACATGCTTTGTTGCAAATACACATTTGTGAGTGTTCAGGAAAAGCTTGTTCTGTCTCAATGTTTCAAATAGATTTGCTAGGTGTTGTAGGTGCTCATCCTCGGTGGTGTTATACACTAGTATGTCATCAAAATACACAACACAACACTTATTAAGAAATGGTTTTAACACTTCATTCAACAGTCGCATGAAAGTTACTTGCGCATTGCATAATCCAAACGGCATGACTTTTCACTCATACAATCGATGACGAGTCTTGAAAGCCGTCTTCCACTCGTCTCCGGGACGTATCCTTATTTGGTGATATCCACTGCGCAAGTCTAATTTAGAAAAGATATTAGCTCCGGCAAGCTTGTTCAGCATGTCCTCCATCCACGGCATAAGAAATTGGAATTTTACTGTAATTTTATTTATGGACCTGCTATCCATACACATTCTCCAGCTACCATCTTTTTTGGGCACCAATAATGCTGGTAAGGCGCAAGGGCTCAAACTTGGTTGGATTAGTTGCTTTTCCATTAGTTCATCTATAATTTGTTGAAATATCTTATGCTCATTGGGGCTCATCTTGTAATGAGGTAAATTAGGAAGCGAAGATCCAGGTGTCAGCTCAATTTGATGCTGGATAGTTCGCATTGGGGGTAGCTCGGCTGGTAGGTCCGTTGGGCAAACATCTTCATATTGCTTAAGTAATGAGCTAATTTCATTTGGCAAGGAATCCACTTCTGCTACAGAACTTGATTCTTGTATAAGTAATGCCATAATGCAAGATGACTCTAACCAAGCATTCATAAATGTTGTTCCAGAAACAGCAAACAGAGCTGTTTTCGGTTTTGGTTAGGCTAGATCCCGGTCCGGCGAGTAGGGTAGCAACCTTAGCCTTTTTCCTTTCCAATCAAAGGAGTATGTATTAGTTCGGCCATCATAAATAGCTCCTACATCGAACTGCCACGGTCTTCCCAAGATTAAGTGACAAATGTCCATCTCCACTACATCACACAGTATTTCACTTACATAATGTCGCCCAATTGAAAATGTTACTCTGCACATGTCCGTCACTGAGATCTCCATTCCGCATTTTACCCAACTTATCTTGTATGGAGTCGGATTCCTTGTTGTCTTTAGCTACAAAGCTTAAACCACAGCACGGGAGATGACGTTTTATGTGCACCCACTGTCGAATAGCAAATCATAGACCTTGCCGAGAATGGTGCATTTTGTTTTAAACAAGGCATTTCGTTGGGAATGAGTCAGCTGCTGCGGAGCTATCAACAGTTTTTGTAAAACACAAATTAGAGGCTCTCCCTTATCTCCTGCAATGTCCTATAATTCATCTTCTTGGCCACCAATAGTTGCATCGGCTTCTTCTTCGGCTTCGGCATCCACCATTTGTAATTGAGGACGGGTCGGACATTCATTGGATTTATGTCCAAACTGGAAACATCTAAAGCATTTAATTTTAGAAGGCTTGGCATAGGGATTTCCTTCAGTGGTAACTTTCCCTTCGGATACGTCTTTTGTTCATTTACCCTTTGGCCAACAATAGTGGGTTGACTTGCTGAAGCCTGAAGGTGGCGTGGTCAGCAGTTTGGAAGAGTTGGCCGCAACTTGAGATGGCTGTTTGTTGTTTTCAGTGGAAATCTCAAATCCACGCCGGCTCGATCTGCTGTGTTTGTAACGGATCAGTTGCATTTCGGCTTTAAGAGCATAACTAATTGCTTGCGAGAGTGACCAGATCGCATTTAGTTCTAGCTTATCTTGGATTGCATCTTTCAAGCCCCCAATATATCTTGTTATAATTTGATTAGCTAATTCGTTCAAATTATTCCGAGCATTGAGCCTATAAAACTCCTCTTTGTAGTCATTCACAATCCTGAAGCCCTGAGAGCAGTGTTGATATTGCACATATAACATTTGCTCGTGATCAATTGGCAAAAAATGGCCCCGTAACAATTGCTTCATTCTAAACCAACTCCGAACTACTCCCTTGCCTTCTGGCCTCCGAGACTGGATAACTTGTTACCACCACGCACTAGCGCCACCCTTTTGCCTGCATGCCACATACCATACTTGTTTTTCTGGATCAATCTCCATGTACTCAAAAAATGTTTCAATAGCCCTCTCCCAATCCAAATAATCTTCAATATGAAGTTTTCCATCAAAGAACGGTATATCTAATTTGACTCGAAAGTCACCGTGATGTCAATCTCGCTCAGTCGGACGTCACCTGCCAATTACTCCCGTCTCATTGTCTGAATCCGACACTTCCAGAGCATTGAATCGATCCAGCTCTCCTTCAGAACCCGATGTGTCTTGAATCAGTTGTTCGCGCTCTCTATCTGCTCTGAACCCATGTCTTGTCGTCGCTGCCAGTATGGTTGCCGGTAGCTCTGTCCAGGCGGTTTGGTTCCTATCCAGACGGGCGTTAATCTGTCGTAGCTCAAGCCGAATCTCACCAAAAAAACGGTTGAAATCTACTGAGAGAGCTTCGATTTGTCTCGCCAAACTGGCGTGCTCCGCCCATAGGGCTTCAAGGCTGTGTTCTTCTTCACCGGTGGCCACCCTTTTGCTTCCCTCTGCCATCTTGGATTTTAGCTCTGATACCAATTTATGGTGTAGACAAACCTGCAAGAAGGAGAAACAGAGGAAAAACAAGAAACGAAACCAGAAAATGTATTTTTGTATTGATAATAAAACCAAGAAGATGCCTCTCTACAGGGTTCCGTTGAGTATATGCTACTTCCTTTCAGCTATACTTATAAAAGCTAAACAAGTAAAAGGTATAAAAAGTATTAAGATACTAAATATAGCAGTAAGATAGTGGAGCTTCAACACTATAAAAGAATTGGTGTGTATTGAAGGTAAGTGGCTCTTCCAGAAGACGCCAAGCAACGATGCTCCGCATCACCCACTAAATCTCATATTCTTCCCTTTTTCCCTAGCCGATCCTATTCATGCGTGAATTCCTAAATCGCAAGCAGCTCTCCCCTCCCGGCTCCCTCTTCCTTGTCAAACAACTGTCCTTGAAGATTGAAGCCACGAAGGTGAAAAATCAACGAGCGAGCATAGTCTTCATTCATGTTCATTCCTGAACGAGTTTACCAACGAGTTCGTCATACTCCAACAACTTAGGTGAATCAGTCATGCCCGGCCTAGATGATTTTGTTTGGGTGTACGCGTAAAGCAAGACCTCACGCTGATAACAAGACGAAAGAAACCCCCCAACTTATTTCCCTGCTCTGTGACAACCCATTGATCGGTGTCCTAGAACTTCACTCATGCTTGATCGAAGGACAAATATAAGCCAAAAGAATGCCCCAATCACCCAATAAATGGACAAATACTAATTCCATCCTGCATCGCATACATAGCCATTGACAAAGGCTAGAATTGTAGAAGCAAAGATATGAATTCTCTGCATAAATCATGTCATGACAATTGTCAAGGTACAATCGATTTATTCAAATTATCATTTTCTATTTTTAACGCCTAAGATTAAATAAGGGGCGGACCCATGCTTTCCCAAGTGGCCCAATTTAAAAAAAAAATGAAATTCTCTTTATTATTAGAATAAAGAGCTACGGAGAGAGACGGCTTTTAATCACATTGTTAAGGGAATTGTTAGCTGTTAGTCACAATTAAAATGAGATATTAGCCTTAAATGGGAAAATAGATTCGGACCAGCACGCCTCCAGAACTAGTGCTGGACTTTAATCACTCAACTATCATTAGTGCCTATATGCAGTTAATTAATTATTTAGTAAGCAGCCACTGGTATTTGTTCTTATATCCGTTTTGGAACATAGGCATTAAACCGAATTGACTAGAAGCTGTTATGCATCACTTCCCAGTTTTTTACTGTAAATTTGACGAAGCTCACTTTTTTTTTTTTTCTGTAAAACTATTAAACTACACTTCTTAGGGTTTTAATTTGAGAAGCAAACAGGGAAAAATGGTTTGCAGTTATTTCCGAGGAGAGGGAAAGATGTCTAAATTTGTTGAAGAAGAAAATAAAAGCTTAGGGGCTGTTTGGCAACCAGGATTTACCAACTTAGGATTTAGTAAAGAATTTTATAATAAGAATCTTATACATTCCATAAAATATCTTACAGGACTTAGATTTCCCTTATTTAAAGGTGAAATAACTACTAACAAACTACTAAAAACTTGCAAACAAACATAATGGCATAAGCTAGAATAATCATAACAAAACAAAGAAACAAAACTAAATATTATTTCCATTGAGGAATGAAAAAGCTGAAAACTCACCTCCCGTCCAAAGAAGAAACCCTGAATGACCGGATCCGTTTGATTTGTTGGGAGAGCCAGTATCTGCGGGCTGCCGAAATCAACAAAAAGTGTCTGAAATCAGCGAAAATTTGTGCAAGTCTTTAAAAAAAAGGATTAAACATTTAAACGGAGAGAAAGCCGGAAAAGCGGAGAGATAGAAAAATGTTAGCATGCATGCCGACTGTCGCCGACCCGTCGCAAGCCGCCGTGAACCGCTGAAGGTGAAGGGCAGGCTTTCGGCATTCCAACGAGATTAGAAGAAAGCTTTTCGTCTAAACCACTGAACTGCTGAATCCTTGCGATTCAAACACTTCCGACTTCCGCCCTTCGTCCCTTTCACTTCCGCGAGTCCGCGACCTTAGCTAAATATGGAAAGTGAAAATAAATTAAAGCAGCGTAGAGAACAAAGGTTTTAGGTGAATAGTCATTTACAGTAGCGTGTGGGTTGCAGCTGCCTTGTCAGAGTGACGGTTCCGTGCGTTTGTCAATATATTTATTTGTTATTTAAATAATAATTTGTTAAGATTTGATTGTTAAAATGCTCATTTTATGATAACCTAATAATGTATTTGATTACTTTTTCTATATTTTTATATCATATGTACATTCAAAATTTAGATGATAAAATTTAATTAAAATCTATAATAATCTATGCTTAATAATATGGTTATGCATTTAAATTATTGAACATAAATATATAATTAGTTAAGCCCGATTATAATTTGAATACGATAAAAAATAATTAAGCTTTTTTAATAAATTTTTAAAATTAGGAAATTAGGATCACATGTTAAATTTGTTAAGATTGAGTAAATTTTTTTTTAGCAAAATAGCATTTAACTTAACTCTATTCATCAAGTATATATCCTTCATTTATGTTTTTCACTATATAGTCTCTCATAACCTCAATATGATAATTCACCTAATACCTTTGTTCTCTACGCAGCTTTAATTTATTTTCTCACTTTCCCTATTTATAACATCTCAAACCGAGCTGCATACCATCATATGCCACCAGCCATTTGTTGCATTTGAACTCCAAATCTCACGCCAAAATTCTACATGTGAACAGTGTGATGTCAATATTGACATTTGAACTGCTCACCTACATCAATTTAGGTGATTAATTTGTATAAGGGCTAGGGCATCTTTTTTGGTGGCTGATTTTTTAGTGCTCTTTGGTGTTCTTGGGCCCTAGCAACATCTAGAGAGTTGAAGAGATTAATCCTCCTCTCGAATAGAGGATCGCTTTTATCTTACTATTTTATTTCATCAATTAGCAATCAAGAGATAAAATAACACAAATATCTATCATAAAATCAAATCCAATACGTCTTAACATCATCAGGTCTAAGTGGAAAATCCATATACATCACAAGGGTAAAATGGAATCATCACTAAAGTTCTCAAGTATTTAACAAATAACATAAAATCATAGTTAAAACTATACACTAACATAACAATCAAATGTGATTTCGAGTCTGTTTAGATTCTTGAGTTGTTGTAAAAATAGCTGTAGAACAATAAAATGATCTAATCTTTTTAAATCTATTGTGGGTATTATAGATTATTTCCCTTTTGAAAAAATAAAAAGGACAATGACTTTTTTAAGGCTATCACACTAGCAAATATGATTATAAAAATTGCTTCACAGCTTAAGAATTTTTTAAAAATTAGCAAGAAAGTTGTAACTAATATAAGCACTTCAACTCTCAAAAATATAAAAAAGTTGACTTGCAAACCCTTAGCACTCAGCATAAATATGGACAAAAATCAAAGTTATTTCCTAATTTTAGATATTTGAGATGGGTCATGATCTAATATTCTCATTCTCATTATTCCTAATGAAAATTTCATATATTAACATCTCCAAACTTCAAAAGTTCCAACGAAATTTTTATAATTTCATAAATATAAAATTTGGAAGTTCATGTTTGTCATTCTAGTCCCCCTTTATTATGGATTTAGACTGATATGAAAGGTTTCAGTAAAGCAATGGATCCGAACAAAATATATTATTCTCCAACATTAACATACACAAAATGAACTCTTATGTGATTTATCTTTCTTTTTATCGTACAGTAAAAAAAGCTTTTTCAAAACATCAGAAAAATGAAAAAATAGAGTTTTTGGGAACGTGATTTGAAGAGACAAACATTAAAAAAGAAATGAATTTGTCATTTTAAAACGGTATATGCACAAAAAACTTTCAGGCTTCGTTTGTTTTTTTTTTTCGTGCTTTTGTAAAATACAGTTTCAAAAAATATTAGTTCAGAAACTGGGAGTTTTCTAACGGAGAAGCATATATAAAAAGCTTTCTCAAAACTGTAGAAAAATGAAAAAATGAGTGATTGAGAACATGATTTGACGAATCAAACAACAAAAAAAAAAAATTAAATTTCCTTCGTTTCCAAAGGGCAAAGGCAAAGAAACGCTCAAACAAACAAAGCTTAAAGGCCGAGAGGTGAGAAGCGATCAGTGAAGCCTGCGGCAAGACTGAAGGCAAGAGAGATACCTGCCTGAAGAAAGGATGAGAGCCGGGACTGGGGAGTAGCTTCGGCCTTCGACTTCGAACCCTCGCCTCAACTGTGTTGCGTGCGTGAATAGATGAATGAAGCGGGGCTGGGCAACGCCAAACATAAGGGCAAAAAAACATTTATTTAGGTAGGGGTGTAAAATACCGAAACTGCCCCCCTCTTATTTGTTTCTAGCAGGAATGTGGTCCTTCCGGTTGGCCAAGAAGTTTATCACTCCATTAATGGACACACCCACTTTGCTGGAATTCTGCTCAAATCCGGCATAAATCCTGCTGTCAAAGGCAAGATTTTTTTTTTTTTTTTTGGGGAAATTTGGGGCCTAAGCCCATCTATTAGTAAAAAGAAGAGATTACAAGTAAAAGAAAATACAAATAAAAACCCATTTACATAAGCAAAAACAAAAACTTATGCAACTATGCAAGCCAAAAGAAAGAAACCAAATCTATACCGCCACTATACCCACCCAATACAACTTCAATGCATCATGGTATAAGGCTTCCGGGTGCAGATTGATAAGCAAAAATAGATGCAAGTTGTCATTATAAGTTCTCAGCCTTCCCAAAACGGCAGAATTGTCCAGGTAACCAAAAGAAGAGCAGAAGAACCAAGAAGCCACATCCTGTTAAGAAAATTCCCCAGCCAGAAGCGAAGAAACAAGCTCCCATGCCCGCAAAAACCTTTTTAATAGGAGCAGGTTTATAACGAAAATAAGTAAATAGAGCTTAATACGAATATAATTTAAATATGAGTAAATACATGATTTAAAATAATATTTTCTGAGAAAATGAAAATCATTTTTATGTTTTAAAATCAGTTTTACATTTTCCAAACAAAAACGAAATAATAAACTATATTTAAAAAAAATGTAAAAAACGTATTATGTTTTATTTATTTTATCTTTTTTTTTTTTATTTATGCACGCAACACAACCGCCGAAGCTAATGGGCGACGGTTTGAATTCGAAGGCTGAAGCTACTGCCGAGTCCCAGCTCTCATCCTCTCTTCACATAGGTAATCTCTCTTGCCTTAAAGTCTTGTCGCAGGCTTCACTGATCGCTTCTCATCTCTCGGCCTTTAACTCTCTCATAATTGCCTTTTTTTTTTTTTTGTTCATTCTTGGAACTCGAAGGCCGAAGCTACACTCAGATGCGTTTTTTTTTTTTTTGCTCTGAAAAACTCGTTGGATTGACAATGAAGAGACGGCCTAAATGGGAAATAGATTCGAACGAACACGCCAACCATTAGTGCCTGTATTCAGTTAATTGATTAATTAGTTGTCAGCTGCGACTATTAGTCGCCATGTGCTTTGCAATATCTTATCGTCATTAGGTTTTTCAATATCTTTTAGCATCGCCCAGTCGCATTGATACCTATGCTCTCATTGAAGACCAATTTTTTTGCTTACTATCATACTATGAAAGTTTTTTTGTCTTTTGTCTATATATTTTTTCTATATATATAATCCTAACATATTTTTAACAATTTATTTAAGGTGAATTTACATACATAGCATCACAAAATATTAAAAATTTATATATCTAATACCTAAATTTTATTATTTACATTCACGACACCCAACATTTCCCAATAAACAAAAAATAAAGTTTAATTTTAGTAACACGCCAAAACCATTAGTGCCTGTATTTAACGTCAATGCGTTCCAGGTGGATTGACAGTGAAGAGAAGGCTTAAATGGGAAATAGATTCGAACGAACACGCCAACCATTAGTGCCTGTATTCAGTTAATTGATTAATTAGTTGTCAGCTGCGACTATTTGTTCTCATATCTGTTTTGTCACTTCCCAGTTTAGAGCCGTCGAGCCATTACCAACCCGCATGAGATGCCGCTCATCTGCTGTCGGTATACCAACCTACCAGACGCTGGATTTCTGCCACCATCCTGAACCCGCCTGAGATTTGACCCGAAAATTCAGATTTGACCCGAAAATCCGAGTTTGACCCGAAAAATGAAGATTGACCCGATTTTTGACCCGAAAACTAGCAATTTTGGGTCAATTCCGGGTCATTCGTGTCGGGTCGGGTTGACCCGGACTCGAATCGGGTCGGGTTCGGGTCCGGAAACCTGACCCGTTTTTAAAAATTAATCAAACTAAAGTAACGGGTCGGGTTCGGGTTGACCCGAACAGTGTCGGGTCAGTTCCGGGTTCGACCCGAACCCGACCCGTTGACCCGAATTGACACCCCTATGAAATGGCGTTGTTGCTCTTTTTTAAATTATTTATTAAATAATCTTTTTTTGCTTAATTACACACTAAACATGCTGCTTTTTAAAATTTTCCCTTTGAGAAAGTTTTTTTTTTTTTTTTAAAAGCAGCTTTTTACTACAAAGATTTTTAGTTTAAAAAATTATTGCATTAAAGCACTGTTTTAGAAAGCAATAAGAAAGTTATCACGTACGAAGTCTTAAACAACATCCAACCTAATAAATTGAAATTCTACGAACATTAAGGTAATGTATTTTGATCTTAAGAAGAATCTTTTATTTTTCCTATATTATTTAGAAATTTATATGATTTATTATTAAAAGATTGATTTTGATCTTAAGAAAGCTATTATTTTGGCCTAATCATGTAAGGGTTGAGGTTATCTTATGGTGATCGATCTCTTTATTGTTGGTTTTCATTCATCATATTTGTACTTAGTCATAGCTTTCATATAAAAATGATATATTTTTTTCTAACAACTAGCATTTGAGTTTCATATGAAATACTATAAAGAAATATAAAATCAAAAGTTTGGTAGCTATAAGAATTTTGAGCTATAGAGTATCAATGCATGTGGGCAATTAATTTATGGGATTTTTACATACATAACACTTAAAACTATTAAAAATACCTATTCAACACCTAAAATCAAATATTTACTTATATATCACCGCTCTCTCATTCTTACCATTCGCTATAGCACTCCGTTAGCCGACCGTCAAACCCCTCTCCCCGAACCCACTCGATTTTCCCGCGTGAATAGCTGTGGCCAAGCTTCGTCGCTTCTTCTTCTCTCGTGCAGGTATGAATCCCGGTTCTCCTTCGTTGCTTCTTCATCTCTTGATCACCGTTCATCCCGTGCCCTAGGTAAAAAATGCGGGCTGGCAAACCGAAGCCAATGCTGGCAAACCGAAGCATTGGCGACGAAGCTTCGGCCGAAGTAACTCTTACGGACTCTTTTACACATGCAATGCTTAGCATCAAATGAAAAATTTTTTATTCATGCTTACCGATTTTTATTCATCCTACCCAGAAATGAGTTTAACTAATTTTTTGTTTTTCTTTTCACCAATGCTACGGGATTTGATTTTTAACTAATTTTGTTTAACTTATTTATTATTTCTTTGCACAGAAATGAGTTCGATTAATTTTTGCTACATCATTCTGAAATTCGGTGGATATTGGAGTGAGGTGCAAGGTCAAACGCGAATGAAGTATATAGGTGGAAGTCAGAAAACCATAAAGCTTCAAAGAGATGAAATCAGTTTGGTGTTGCTAAAACAACGAGTTGAAGCACTTTCTCATTGGATACGGGGACAACCGTTCGACTTACACTATCATGTCATCGGAACTTCACCTAAGAATTACATGTTGGTTGCAAGCGATTCAGATTTAGTTGACATGTTGAGCAGTTCCTATGACAGAAATAGATTTGAGATAGCAGTCGCAATGAAACATTACGAGGTCGATATGTCCCAGAACATTCAAACTGAATTAAACAACCAATCAAATGAAATGTATCAGTACTGCTCGAATATTGGAGACTATAATGATATTATAGTAGATGATGTGTGTGATGATCTTTTTGTACCACAAATTGATGAGGCAAATAGTCTAATTGTTGGTTCGCGGTTTGACGATTCCCAAAGTTTCAAGCAAGCTGTTAGGTCGGCTGCAATTTTAAAGAATTATGCTATTAAGATAAAGGCTAGTGACAAATCCAGAGTGATTATTACTTGTGCGTATAGAGGTTTGTCCTTGGAGAATACGTGCTTCATTGTGTCATGATGGGCATTCCTTCGAAGTCAGGAAAATTGAATCAAGTCATTTATGCCCTGGGGTTAATAGAGCAGGAAACAAACAAGCAACTACTAGTTGGGTTGCTCATGAAATCATGGACATTGTAAAGAGAAATCCTGATATCACACCCAAAGATATTAGCAATAATTTGGAGGCTACTTATGGATTATCCTTACCATATATGAAAATTTGGCAATCCAGAGAGTTAGTAAGAGATGTCATGTTTGGATCTGTCGATGAAAACTATATGTGGGTTCCTACGTTGCGATCTGAATTACTCAACAGGAATGTTGGCTCTCACATTACATACATGTGTGACAGCAGAAGCAATGCATTCAAGCGATTCTTTGTTTCTTTCAAAGTGTGTATTGAAGGTTTTATTAATGGATGTAGACATTTAATTGGAGTAGATGCATGTCACCTCAAATCAAAGTATCTTGGCATACTACTGTAAGATCTCGTTCCCTTACTGTTCCTCTCTGAATTGGATTTTCCTCCCAGAATCGGCCAGGACGAAGTTGAGATCGTCCAGGCCGATCAGTGCTTTGAAAACAGCTGATTTCTGGTGAGTTTTCTGGAAGGATTTCTGTACAGATCGTCCGGGACGATGTTGAGATCGTCCAGGCCGATCTGTACTGTAGAAATTATCGGCCAGACAACAGCCCTGGGAACTGTCCAGGACGATCAGGATTTGATCTGATCGTCCCGGGACGATCTGGCGATCGGCCAGGCCGATCTGAGTAAGATATAAGGAAATGAGCTCATTTTGAGGAGAGAGAAAATCATTTTATAAAAATCAGATATTTTGAGGAGAGAGAAAGAGAAAGGGAAAAAGAGGAAAGCTTGGTTTTGGAGGCCGCGGAGCGCTTTTCGTCCGACGCTGCTGTTGGAGAAAGTGTAGATCTCGTGGTAAGGACTCCGAACCCTGTTTCTGTTTTCGAAGATATTGTGTTTTGATCGAATTGTGCACTATTTTGTGTTTTCGTAGTCTACTTTTAGACCTGATTTTGATTTGACACAACTTTCACCGCACAACTTTTAGTATGTTATAGATATGACTATTGTACACGATTTGACTGTATTCTACGAAGATTTTATCGGTCGGAATTGATTCTACGCGATTTTACTTGAATAGAAAATTATCAGGACTTGATTTGATTTTGATTCTTTACGTTGATAGTCTTGTATTGATGCCGTGGATATTCGTTGGTAGTTTGGAGAAATTTGGGATTTGTATCTTTTTGCAGGATTTTTGTGTAAATTTGACCGACTACCGTTACTCTGCCCGATTTTCGTATGATTTCTGTGGCTGAAATTGATAGATTGAATCGATATGCATATGATTATTTATATGATTGCGTTAATATTGATTATTGATTGATTATTGATACTGGAACACGTATAACCTGGTTGAACATTGGTTGGAGATGATACCTGTACAGGATGGTGGGCCGACGGGCTTTCCTTTAAATCATAGATCATGGATCATGGATATAACGATGGGAGTCATAAGGAGATTATATGCCGACGGGTGGCCGACGGGCAATAGAGTGACGACTCTTTCTTTTCATAGAACCAATGTATGAATATCTACAACAGCAAAATGGATTCTACAACAGCAACATGACCATTGATTGTACCTGTTCAGTATATAGTATTGAATTGCATGTTACTGTATTGATTTACGGATTTATTGCTTTATCGATTTCTGCTTTATCGATTTGATCGGATTTACTGTATCGTACGGATTCTATTGATTTCATCGATTGACTACTGAGCATTGATATATATATATATATAGATATAAATATTGCATTGATAGCATGAACATGGACATCGTACTACTGCCTATAGATTCATTGTACTTCTGCCTATAGATTTTATAGATTCGTTGTTCCGTATCGCTTTTCTCTACTGATTTTATTGATTTGATCGTATTGATTTGATTGACGGATATTGATTGATTGAGTTGATTTATCGATTTGCCTGCCGCTTCATTGACTGATTTTATTGACTATTGATTTCCGGATTGCATTGACTACTGATTTGATTTCCGCTGCATAGACTCATTGACCATTGACTGATTCGGATTGATAGATTGACATGCATATTGATAGCATTGCCGTGCTTTGATTTCAGTTATAGGTATTAGGTGACCTACTGGGCTTTGTAAAGCTCATTATATGTGATTGATATTTTCAGGTCAGGGCTTGGGAGCAGGAGATAGGAATTGATCCAGATCTTCAGGTTTTTGTCTTTTGGTCGATTGATGATTATTTTGTACTCAGGACATGATAGCTTCTTTTCTTGTATTGATAGTGTAGTTTCCTGAGTATTGTACATGATGTTTTGAGATATGAATCGACTATTATATTGATGTTTAAATTTTATAGATGTTTGATAGATTGCTTAATGATGGTTTTAGATAACTCTGGTAAATTGTTGGAGTAATTGATTGACATTCTTTCCAAGTTTGATCTTGGGGTCGTTATAGTTGGTATCAGAGTAGTGTTATTGGAAGAATGGATTGTTACCAGAGTTGTAGGTTTGGATTGAGAATTGGGTAGATTGGGTAGCTTTAAGAGCTTCAATGGCATACATCATTGCATGTGTGTATTATTGTTTTGGATTGTGCAGGTGAAAAGATATGGATCCTCCAGCAGAATCCAGTGTACCAAATGAGCAACACAGCGCAGCTCCAGTACCTTCAGAGAATATGATGCAGTTGGCTACTGCAATTGCACATGTTATGGGGGATGCCCAGAGCAAGATGAGTGGGAGCAAGGAAGAAGAGGTAGACAGACACTTGCAGATGTTCCACAAGCTGAAGCCTCCGTTGTTCAAAGGGGCTGTGGGACCACAGGCTGCTGAGGATTGGATCCTGAGAGTAGAAAAGATTTTTGACAGCATGCAGTGTCCGGGGAATAGAAAGGTACCATTAGCTGTGTTCCTGTTTGAAGGAGAAGCGGAGAGATGGTGGATTGGACAACAGAGAGAGAAATTTCAGGGGAAGACCAATGCTGAGATCACCTGGGATGAGTTCACTACAGTGTTCAGGATGTGGTTTGTACCACCGTCAGCTCAGCGACAGATGCAGGAAGCTTTCATGAGATTGGAGCAAGGCCGCAAGTCAGTGATGCAGTACGAGGCCGAGTTTACTGCACTTGCGAGGTACGCTGCTCATCTGATTCCTACTGCCGAGGAAAAGTGTTATAGATTCCTGCACGGATTGAACAGAGAGCTGAGGCATCCACTAGTACCTTTTCGGATCCATGAGTTTTCTGAGCTAGTGGAGCGAGCCCGATTGATAGAGATTGATTTGGCGACACCAGTATCGAGGTACGAGGATACCAGGAGGAGGAGAGATGAGGTACGACGAGATGATTCTGGTAGAGACAGAGATAGAGAGAAGAGAAGCAGGTATGAGGGTTCGAAGGGATCTGCATCGAGATCTGCATCACGATCTGCATCGGTAGTATCGTCTGGTGGTTCTGGCGAGTGCATTCACTGTGGTAAACGACATGCAGGTCGGTGCTACCTATTGACGGGACAGTGTTTTTACTGTGGACAGCAAGGACACAGAGCAATAGATTGTCCTCAGAAAGGACTGGGTGGAAGAACTGATTCTGGTGCGGGTACCGGACAGCAGAGGACTATTGGCTCGAGAGCCTATAGTGAGAGATCAGGGAACAGGATGGATGATAGAGCTGTCAGAGATCAGAGAGAGACAGTTGTGCCACGACCTCCTGCACTTCCTCCAGTGGTGCCACGTGTTTATAGTCTACAGAGTTTACAGCATCGTGAAGATCAGCAACGACCGGAAAGTTCTACTGGTAAGATTGATTTGACTAACCGATTGATATTGACATATGAACATTGCATATTGACATTTGATTGATTGCATTTGTGTGTTCTGTATGGATTTCGACGAGTTTTGATTTGACTTTGGATTTGGATCGATTTGTTTTGGTTGTTTTGTTCTTCGTACCTATAGAAAAATGTCGGGACAACATTTTTCTAAGGTGGGGAGATTGTAAGATCTCGTTCCCTTACTGTTCCTCTCTGAATTGGATTTTCCTCCCAGAATCGGCCAGGACGAAGTTGAGATCGTCCAGGCCGATCAGTGCTTTGAAAACAGCTGATTTCTAGTGAGTTTTCTGGAAGGATTTCTGTACAGATCGTCCGGGACGATGTTGAGATCGTCCAGGCCGATCTGTACTGTAGAAATTATCGGCCAGACAACAGCCCTGGGAACTGTCCAGGACGATCAGGATTTGATCTGATCGTCCCGGGACGATCTGGCGATCGGCCAGGCCGATCTGAGTAAGATATAAGGAAATGAGCTCGTTTTGAGGAGAGAGAAAATCATTTTATAAAAATCAGATATTTTGAGGAGAGAGAAAGAGAAAGGGAAAAAGAGGAAAGCTTGGTTTTGGAGGCCGCGGAGCGCTTTTCGTCCGACGCTGCTGTTGGAGAAAGTGTAGATCTCGTGGTAAGGACTCCGAACCCTGTTTCTATTTTCGAAGATATTGTGTTTTGATCGAATTGTGCACTGTTTTGTGTTTTCGTAGTCTACTTTTAGACCTGATTTTGATTTGACACAACTTTCACCGCACAACTTTTAGTATGTTATAGATATGACTATTGTACACGATTTGACTGTATTCTACGAAGATTTTATCGGTCGGAATTGATTCTACGCGATTTTACTTGAATAGAAAATTATCAGGACTTGATTTGATTTGGATTCTTTACGTTGATAGTCTTGTATTGATGTCGTGGATATTCGTTGGTAATTTGGAGAAATTTGGGATTTGTATCTTTTTGCAGGATTTTTGTGTAAATTTGACCGACTACCGTTACTCTGCCCGATTTTCGTATGATTTCTGATTTGGCTGAAATTGATAGATTGAATCGATATGCATATGATTATTGATATGCTTGCGTTAATATTGATTATTGATTGATTATTGATACTGGAACACGTATAACCTGGTTGAACATTGGTTGGAGATGATACCTGTACAGGATGGTGGGCCGACGGGCTTTCCTTTAAATCATAGATCATGAATCATGGATATAACGATGGGAGTCATAAGGAGATTATATGCCGACGGGCGGCCGACGGGCAATAGAGTGACGACTCTTTCTTTTCATAGAACCAATGTATGAATATCTACAACAGCAAAATGGATTCTACAACAGCAACATGACCATTGATTGTACCTGTTCAGTATATAGTATTGAATTGCATGTTACTGTATTGATTTACGGATTTATTGCTTTATCAATTTCTGCTTTATCGATTTGATCGGATTTACTGTATCGTGCGGATTCTATTGATTTCATCGATTGACTACTGAGCATTGATATGGATATAGATAGATATAAATATTGCATTGATAGCATGAACATGGACATCGTACTACTGCCTATAGATTCATTGTACTTCTGCCTATAGATTTTATAGATTCGTTGTTCCGTATCGCTTTTCTCTACTGATTTCATTGATTTGACCGTATTGATTTGATTGACGGATATTGATTGATTGAGTTGATTTATCTATTTGCCTGCCGCTGCATTGACTGGTTTTATTGACTATTGATTTCCGGATTGCATTGACTACTGATTTGATTTCCGCTGCATAGACTCATTGACCATTGACTGATTCGGATTGATAGATTGACATGCATATTGATAGCATTGCCGTGCTTTGATTTCAGTTATAGGTATTAGGTGACCTGCTGGGCTTTGTAAAGCTCATTATATGTGGTTGATATTTTCAGGTCAGGGCTTGGGAGCAGGAGATAGGAATTGATCCAGATCTTCAGGTTTTTGTCTTTTGGTCGATTGATGATTCTTTTGTACTCAGGACAGGATAGCTTCTTTTCTTGTATTGATTGTGTAGTTTCCTGAGTATTGTACATGATGTTTTGAGATATGAATCGACTATTATATTGATGTTTAAATTTTATAGATGTTTGATAGATTGCTTAATGATGGTTTTAGATAACTCTGGTAAATTGTTGGAGTAATTGATTGACATTCTTTCCAAGTTTGATCTTGGGGTCGTTATAACTACTGTCTGCGAATTGTTTGGATGGAAATAATGGGCTTTACACTATAGCATATGCTATTGCAGAATTAGAATCTAAGAAATATTGGGAATGGTTTATGAAGAACTTGTTGGAAAGCTTGGCTTGTGATATAGAAAATTTAGCATTCATTTCTGACATGGAAAAGGGCCTTAGTGAAGCTATAAAACTTATTTTTCCAAATGCCGAGCATAGGGTTTGCATGAGACACCTATGGAAAAATATTAAAAAATACTTTCGTTGTGAGGATGGCAACAAGCTCCAAAATCTAGTATGGACAGCCGCAAATAGTTACAACCTACATGACTTGCAGAAGAAAATGGAGGAGATCTTCAAAATTAGTTCACAAGTGCACTTTTACTTGAATTCATTGTCATGCAAGTGGTCTAAGGCGACATTCTCTTATCACATTAAAAATCACTACAATACAAATAATATGTCTGAATCTTTTAACGCATGGGCCGAAGATGCGAGAAGTAAACCTGTTGTTGATTTGATTGATATGATAAGAGTTAAGCTTATGGAACAACGCTCGCAAAGAAAGATAATTTCTGCATCCTGGAGAAGTCAACTTGTTCCTCATGTGGAAGAGTATATTAGAGATATTACAACAAGGAAAGTTCATTATATCATTCGCCAATCGACGTCAAGTAGAGCTGAAATTGAAGGTATTCATGAAAGGCATGAGGTGGACATATAAATGAAATTTTGTAGCTGCGGATTCTGGCAAATTAGTGGTCTACCATGCATACATAGTGCAGTTTTTATTGGAACAACACAACACATATTATGGCATACATATGTTGATGATCACTACTATCTTAATAGGTATTCCAATAATGTCTTAATTAATTGCCTTCTACATGCTATGCTAGTTTGTTACATCTTTCGTTGATTTTATGAACAGATATAAAATGATGTATGATGGTGCGATCTCAACCTTACCAGGAAAGGAGATGTGGGCTGCAGTTAGTGATAATGTGGTAGTTACCCCACCTATTATACTTCGACCACGTGGCAGACCCAAAAAAAGGCGAATAAAAATTTTCTTAGAAGTAGGAAAGAAAACAAAACTTGGACACAGGTGCAGTCGTTGTAATTTATTGGGCCATCATATAAGTACCTGCAAGAATCCATTAAATGCGGTTGGAGAAGACATTGGTAATGAGAGCATAGTTCAAGATGTTGCATAGTTCAAGAATTTTGGAGATTTTGTTTACAGAATTTCTTTTAAGAATTTTTGCTCAATTCGGCTTCAGCCAAAAAACTTAACCTGTATGGAATTTTTGCTCAATTCGGCTTCAGCCAAAAAACTTACCTAAATGGAATTTTTGCTCAATTCGGCTGAAGCCAAAGTACTATCCTGTAAGGAATTTTTGCTATATTTGTTATATGGGATTACCGCAGTTTGTAATGATGCGGCATCTACATTTCTGAATACACTTACTAATGCAGGTTTTAAACTTTCTGAATACACTTACTATGCTTAGTCTGATGCTTCATTTATAGGTTCTATGGAGATTTTTGGGATATATTCCAGATGAGTTTAAAATCATCTGCGGTATTTGATTTTACCTTTCTTTTAGACTTTTTGGGTATATTCCAGATGAGTTTGAAATTGAAAAGAACTTGCTTGTGGGATCTTCAGTTTGCTCTTTGCATTGAAGGACCATATTCCCTGTAAGATGAATTACCGAGAGCAAACCAAGAGTAATTGCAATACGATGATCTGCTCTTGTTTGCTCCGAATAACACATTTGCTTACATAATCTGCAATGATGAAATCCCGATAGCAATTGCAAACCAATAAACTATAGCAACATAATTCCATAATTAATATTACATTTCATAGTCAAAGTTACATCCAAAAGTTTCAATCCTAATCAACAATTACAATTTCAGCTAGTAAGCAATTTTTTCACAGCGATAACTACAATTAAACTTAGGATTATAACCAACAATTTTTTTATCTGCAAAAGTTCATCTCTCAATGATGATATAGCAAGCTCTTCAGCACAACGCGAGTTTGAATCGTTCGACAAATCATTTACTTCATCACACCAACGGAAGAAGCTGCAATCATCTTCTGATAGGTTCCGAGAGCATCTGTAGAATTTTCTTCCTTTACTATGCGACTTGTGTGATGTGTATACTGTACATTGCAAATTGCAATGACAATAAATTCGGTTACTTGGGTTTCTAATTGGCATCGTTGAAGAGCTCGAACTCATAGTTGCTGTCAAAAAAAAAAAAAAAAAACTAAAATTGTTCAACTAAAAGATGAAATCAAATTTTTGAGACAAACAAAACAGATCTCAAATCAGTAAGAAATGTTTGTCGACCTTAAGAAACAGATCTCAAATCAGTAAGAAATGGTTGCCGACCTTAAGAAACAGATCTCAAATCAGTAAGAAATGCTTGCCGACCTTAAGAAATGCTAAAATCTTTGAGAAATTTTGGAAAAACTGAAATTGAAATAATCAACTCAAACAATATCTTACCTTGTCGACCTTAAGAAATGCTAAAATCAGTAAGAAATGCTTAAAATCAGTAAGAAATGCTAAATCAGGAAGAAATGCGTGCGAGAGGAAAACCTTACAAGTTGCGATGCCAAGGGAAGCAGATGCGTTCGAGCTTAGAAGATGTATGCCAATGGAGAGGCGTGCGATTCGGATGCAATGGAGAAGAAATTACCTCTCTCGACTGGAGGATAGCCAACGCGTGCGAAAGTGATGGAGCGGAGCCAAAATCTTTCCTTGCGCGACTGAAGGCAAGCGGAGGCGCAAGTAGGGCTTTTTCTTCGCTTCGGGAAAATCGAGTAGGTTCGGGGAGAGGGGTTTGACGGTCGGCTAACGGAGTGCTATAGAGAATGGTAAGAATGAGATAGCGGTGGTATATAAGTAAATATTTGATTTTAGGTGTTGAATAGGTATTTTTAATAGTTTTAAGTGTTATGTATGTAAAAATCCCTTAATTGTTATTTAGTAAAGATTTGTGAAATCACTTATGAGGCATTTGAATATGTCAAAAATAAAATAGTGAAGAAGACAAGAGAGATGTGGGGTAGAAACTCCTTTGAACACAGCTCTTCTTGACCTATTGGTTGAGAGATTAGGCTTTCAACTAAGGGATCTAATTGGGTTCGAGTCTTTGTGTATGCGTGTGTGTGTGAGTTTGTCTTAAATGACCTAAATGTTCTAAAAAAAGCTCTTTTGACGGTCTATTCCTGTTTGATGAAAGAGGCATTGTCAATAAAAGTATTTGAGGAAATGATGGTGGAAGAGTTATGGTTGAAATTAAATAATTTAAAAATATCAGCACTTTATTTTTTATTTATGTTTTCAAAAATCATAGTCCAATTCACCACTCTAAGGTTTCATTTGGGATGGCTTTCTTAATGCTTCTTAAAAATATTTTTTGTACTAAAAAGCTGCTTTAAAAAGCAATAAGAAAGTTGTCACAAACGAAGCCTAAGTGTGACATACACATTTCCAATATTGCAAAAAACTCCATCAATATTAATCCTAATATGGATGGAACATTGGTTATTAAACTAAGGCTTTGTTTAGGAAAGCTTTTTTACTATTTTTGTATCAGTAAAAATAGTCCATGAAAAATAATGTATGTTTGAATGACAACTTTTACATAGATTTTTTTAATTTTTCTATTTAAAAAGTTATTTTTGAAATGTTTATTTAAAACAACGATTGAAAAAGAGGGTTTCAAAAACATAAGTCGAAAAGCATAAACTATCTCCGATGAAGCCTAAGTGCAAAAAAGAACTATACTAATAAGTTCCAACAAAACAATAATTGAAACACAGTTATGAAAATCCTTTATTTTGATGGGGAGAAGGTTATCCCTACCAATCTTATTTATAGGAATAATTCTTACTTCTCACACTTAAATTAATCTATATAACTATTCAAGGTTTTTTTTATTCTCAAAATATTTAAAAATATATAATATTTTTTAAAATATTTAAATTTATTTTATTTATATTACCTTTAAATTTTTTTAGAAAATATTACATTTAAATTTTATCAAAACGTTCAACCAAATAATATCTAGGTATTCAAGGGAAATTTGAGTTAATATGCCCCCCATAATGTTCAAAATTAGAAAAATATGCTAGTTGTTTTATTTTTCAAAGAAATATGATTGTGAGTTTCATTTGGATAAAAATGTCCTTAGAATTTGAAGAGACTCTATAGTTTATATAAATAACCTTTCGTGCAAGAAATTGATTGATCCCTCATATTCTCATTGCATTCTTTTTCTTTGGTAATTTTCATTCACAAATTTTAAATTTATCAATTTCGCACTCATTTGAGTTGTTTGCTATGCATGTAGATGTAATTAAGTTCTTGTCACATATAGCTTTGATGTCATCAAAAAATTTGAAAGCTTCAAAATATTAATTGGATGACCAAATGATATCCAAATGTGATGTTCTTATAGTCAAATCAAGCGGCTCGATGAGGCAAATGCAACGAGGCCAAGATCATTGAATTCTAACATCATTTAGACACTCAAATGCTTGATAAATGGTTTATGATCAAGAGAGTTGATATCGGCCGTTCATTGAAACACTTCAAATATGCTCTTAATCTTCTCCTTATTATGATAACTATGTCACTCACAAAAAATTATAAATAAGCCTCATTCTTCATATTAAAGGGGGGAGGAGGGAAAGGAAGGAGGGAAGAGCTTTGGAGCTTGAAGAATCTTGGAGCTCTGCCCTAGCATCATCACCGATGAATTTGCGCCAACAGGCCACCACTAATGAACCTCTGGTCAACAATGACCATCGAACCTCCATATGGAAGCCACTAACGAGCCTTCCTCCTACCATCGTTGCCCGTCGACTATGGTCCTTCCAACCACCGGCATACGACTATTGTCCTTTCGCCCACCGTAGCCCAACTAAGGTCCTTTCAATCACTATCACCCGACTATAATCTTTCTGACCAAAATCGCCTGCCAACTACAGTCCCTATGACCATTGTCATCCACTGACTATAGTTCCTATGACCACCCATCACATGCTGACTACAATCCCTTCAATTATTTTTGCCCATCGACTACGGTCCACTTCAACGACCACCATCGCCCACCGACTATGGTACACTATAACCATCATCATCATCCCTCGATTACGATCCCTCCAATCACCATCATATCGCTCGTCAACTACGATTTTCCCGACCACCATCGCCCATTGACTATGATTCCTTTGAACATCATCACCCGTTGTACATGGCCCTTCCAACCATCATTGCTCATCGATTATGATCCCTCTGACTATCACTCGTCGACTATAATTCTACTAATCAAACAAACATGTTGACACTCTTTTAAGAATAACTATCATAAACGAGCTTTATACAATATGTATTTGCTACATTAAGCCAGCACCCTCCTCCGAGAAGGGGTATTATTTATAATCAACTAATAAATAATAGTGGATTCATTCAAACGTGGTTATGCCCCATAGTTTTTCCCCTTTTTGGAATTTTCCACATAAAAATCTTACTGTCTCTTATGAACAATACACCTTTTATCTCTTATATATTTGTGTATTGTATCTTTGTACAAAGCTAGGACGTTAAATTTATTTTTCTCTACCACTATGAATATTCTAGAACGTAACAGTTTGATGTTATATGTAGAAACTGATTCCTGGTTGGTGGGCAACCATTGCTATAATTTCGAAAGGTCGTTCACGTCAATTCTTTTGGCACGATTGTAGCATGGTCATCCATTTATTATGATATTCTATCAGGTTCAAATAAAGCCATTCAATATTGAGTGCAACCTCTCTGCAATTATAAATCTTTATTGCTTTATCTCTCCTAAGTTATCAGCCATAGTTGCTTTACAATATAATAAGTAAAATTGAAATGGGGGCAATATTGGCTACAATATCAAAGGAAACAGTGGCCAATAATATTCCTCCAATACTTTTAGCAACCAATAAAACATCTTGGGACACCATTTTTCACAATGCTCCAAGCAAATACAAAGATGTTTCTAATAAATTTCAAGCTCTATACAATTCATAACTAGGCTTCTACTCTTTGGATAATGTCTTAACCTTAACATCAAAAGGTCAGTAACAGTCCAATTACAGACCAATCTTCTCATTAATTCAGGATACATACAGCATTCACCTTCTCCTAATATAAATATAATTGATTATAGGGGGTTCAATTCAGTCTCTTATACACATGTTAACTTCATCAAGAAACACTTTGACAAACAACCTCGAATAGGTTAAATATTCTTGATGGATTCTTCTAGACACTTATATACATGTTAACGCTATCAAATAATGCATTGGAAAATAACCTCTGATAGGTCAAACATCCTTTGTGGATTTATCTCAATCTCTTTAATACAGATTAAAGTCATCAAGCAATGCTCTAACAAATAGCCTAGGAAGGCTTGCCTATAAGTTAGCCTCGAAGGAAATCTAGTAGTGGATAAGGTCCTTATTAGAATGATCATATAAGGGTAGGTGGTAGAAAAGGTCTCCACTCATAACCCAATAATGCTTGTCTATAAGATAGCATCGAAGGGAAGCTAGTAGTGAAAAGTTCCTCATTAGAAAGACCTTATAAGCAGGTGGTAAATAAGATATCCACTCATAATCCCAGAAAGGTCTTCTTATGAGATAAGCTCGAAGGAAAGCTAGTTGTAAATAAGGTCCTCACTAGAAAGACTCCATGAAAGTAAGTTGTTAACAAGGTCACCGCTCATTCAAAGACCTTGGAAGACTAAAAGACTCAAAAGGCATATATACACCAAATACCATAGAAGGATAAAAGACTTAAAAGGCACATGTACATTAAATACTTATAAGTATAAAAACTTCAGAAGGCACAGGTACATCAAAGTCTCAAAAGGCTAAAGGCCTCAGAATATATATATATATATATATTTAATTATTTAAGAACTTCAAAAGGTAAAAGGCTCTAAAAGGCATAAATTCTTTTAATCTTGTTGATCTAATTGGTGGGGGGGGGGGGGGGGGGGGGTGGCAATATATCAAATTATATCTCAAAGATGCTTAAATAACTTAGTTCCTTTTAGAGGGACAAGTTAACAAATCAGAAGTATCCTTACATAAAAATAAAGCAATCATTACTTCAAATAAATTGAAAAAAAAAAAACATTGAGCTCATATAAACATTTCAAATCAATAAATAATATTATTGGATGTGCATATAGTATAGCTCTACAAAAAATTCAAACATCTAGTATACGTTTTTTTTAAACATATAGTATACTTCATCTAATACAAGAATCTAAAAGTAATAAATACTGTATTGCTTTAATTAGCATCATCTCGTACAATGTAATCATAGTGGAAAAATATATGTCTAGCTAGATTTTTTTGGGGCAAAGATCACCAAGCCTCCACTAAATTTGCACCATGTGTGTATTGCTAAATTGTTAAGGTTGATATAGTATTCGATCTCCTCAAGTTGTTTATTGTCCTTCCCCATTAGCATGGATGCCTACTACTTTCAATAGAATACAATTTGACCACTGCTATCATCGACCCCTCGTTTGGATAATATCAGAAGCACATCCTCAAATTATCTCCATCATCTTACCGCTTTCATAGGCATATTATCTAACTCTCTATATCAAAGGATTAATTTAAGATCACCAGATTTCTTTCTGATCATCAATCATCGTCAAACTTTTGCTTATCTATTGACAGTTACTAGTTCTCCTCCTAGGTGCTACTATCGCTAGAGGGGCAGCAATGGAGCTCGATAGGGGAAGATGCCTATCCAAGATAGTGGAATGCATCTAATGTAAGAAGAAGTGCATGAAAGAATGAGAAGAAATGCAAGGACTTCTTCTTCTATATAAAGAGTGGATCTAGAGCTTGATAGGGGATGCCACTTATCCAAGGCAGTAGAATGCCTCTAACGTAAGAAGAAGCACGTGAAAGAATGAGAAAATCATGTAAGACCTACTCCCTCTATAAAAAGAGGGATACTGAAGCTTAATAGGGGATGCCACCTATCCAAGATAATATAATGACTCTAATATGAGAAGAAGAGAGAAGAAAACTTGTGCTTTTCCCCTGTCCTAAGTAGGGTTTTTATAGGTGAAAGGGGAGAAGAAGAGATTATGGAAGAGTTATAATATCTTAGGAGAATATGAATATTTTTTTTGGCCCGGAAGATCTGATTCAAACAATTTTTGGGGTCCATAGGATCATTTTTTGGCGTTCCAAGCAAAATTTTGGCCCTTTTGGAGCCAAGGAGCTTCTACAATCAATTTTGAACAATTTAAAAATTCTTGAATATCATTTTCTATATTTTTTTCTTTGATCTATGTGCCAACTTTGAGACATGCTAAAATTAAAATTAATGGTATTTCACTTAGTTCATGGCCCTGAGGGAAGGTCCATGTTGACATCTAGGGAGAGGCTGCACCTTGTAATTATTTGGAAATTATGAATTTACATCAAAATAGTTTGAAAACTCTGACACATATTTTTGGACTCTACAGGCTTTGACATCCAAAAATAGGGGGGGCAACTGATATGCCATTAAAAGATTATTTTCATCAGGTATGAATCTTGATGCAAAAATGAACAAGAATCTTTTAAAATTAAATTCAAGACTACTTGAACCCCAAATCTAGAAAACTTATATTTAAATAGAACATCTCGAAGAGACAAACCCAATGACACCAAAATTGGTCCAATCCAAACCCAAATGGATCCAAATCGAGGGCCTGAAGCCTATTTGGAAGCTTCAAAATATTAATTGGATGATGAAATGTTATCCATAGGTGAAGTGATTATAGTTGAATCGAGCGGCTCGATAAGACAAATCCAACAAGCCCAAGATCGTTGATTTCTAAAATCATTAATTGTATGATGAAATGGTATCCTACTTGATAAACGGTCCATAATCAAGGGAGTTGATATCGATCGTCCATTGAAAAAATCCCAACATGCCCTTTATCTTCTCCCTATTTACTATGCCATTCCAAAAAAAATATAAATAGATCTCCATTCTTCATATAAAAGAGGGAGGAGGGGAAAGAAAGAAGGGAAGAGCTATGAAGTTTGAAGACTCCTAGAGCTCCTCCTCCCCGGCACCATCTCCGATGAATCTTTGCCACCAGACCACCATTGATGAACCTTTGGTCGATAATTACCATTGAACCTCCATATGGAAGATAGAGACGAGCCTTTCTTCGACTACTGTCTCCTACTGACTATGGTCCTTCCGACTACCGTTGCCTGAAGACTACGGTTCTTCCAACCATCATCGTTCGACTAAGGTCCTTCCAACCACCATCGCTTGACTACAATCTTTTTGACCAACTTTTCTCGATTGCGGTCATTCCTACCACCATTGCTCGTTGACTACAATCCCTCTGACAATTATCATCTATTGACTATAGTTACTTCAACCACCGTCGCTTGCCAACTATGATCCCTCTGATTACCGTCGCTCATCGACTCTGGTCCACTCCGACCATCATTGTGCGCTGACTATTGTTGCTCTGATTGTCGCACGCCGACTATGGTCCCTTTGACCGTCGCCCACCGACTACATTCCTCTTGACCAAACAGACATGTTAACACTCTTTTAAAAATAATCATCATGTAACGAGCTCTATGCAATGTGTATTTGCTACATTGAGCTAGCATCCTCCTCTGAGGAGGGGTATTATTCATAATCAACCAACAAATCCTTATGGATTTATTCAAAACTGGATCATGCCCCATAGTTTTCCCCATTTTCAGGGGCTTTCACATAAAAATCTTGGTCTCTTATGAACGTAGCACCCCTATCTCTTATTTGTTTGTGAGCTGGACCTTCATACAATGCTAGAATCTTAAACTTATATTTCTCTATCGCTATGAATATTCCTAGATGCAACAAGCTCTATTAGTGTGGTGGAGAAAATAGTTAGGCAATTTGAACCATTTGAGGCTAATGACATCATTGTATCTAATATAAAAGACAAGCACACAATATCTAAATACTCAAATGTCTCCTCTTATACCTATACAGAGCCATTACTGGTATTTCAATTGATGTGCTAACACTTTCATTGAAAAATACTGCTAAAGATCAATGCAAAGTTTGATGCCTTGAATTCATATTTATAAATTTAAAAATACACTTGCTATTACTTGAAAATAGCTTCAATCATAATGCTCGTCAAGAATACATTTTCCAGTAATATGATGAAATTTGTGATTTTTATATTTATATAGATGTGATCATTTGAGCACTTTATAGTGATTTATGCGTAGTTAAATTTTAGCATTTTATATTGATATGGAAGTGGGATTTATGTTGTTATTATATTTAGTTGCATCAAATTTTTTTGTCTACTACGTTTATGCAACATGTTACTATGAAATATTCCAATAAATTTGATTTAATATAAAACTTCTTGTTAAAATTTATCCTTAATTGTGTTTGTTTGATTGTGTTATAGCTGCTGTGATTACATTATGATATATTTTAACCTTATTCAAACATGTTTGAACCAAGATAATTTTTTTTTTAAATTAGAAAGATTAATATTAAATTAGGGTTCCAAAATTGTTTGATTACTGATTGAATTTTTATCATATATGATCTCAAACTTGATCAAATTTTGATAGAATCTTATTTGAATGTTATTAGAATCAAATTTGGTTGCAAATAAAAAAAAAATAATCTACAGTCTAGAGTAAACTTAAATTTGTCCCAAGCAAATTCTCGAACGCACTTAAAAAGAAGTGACTAATATATTTCTTCAATTTTGATCATTGCGAAATATTTGAACTCAAATTTCTAACCTACCCATTGTTTAATAATTGAAGAAATAATCGATGTGGAAGAGTGGAGAGAAAAAAGAAGCCTGAAAGATCAAATTTGTGCGAGTTGATAACATTTTGAAGGGGAAAAAAGAAGCTAGAAATATTGAATGTGGGAACGGACACGCCATACCATGAGACCTCCGGCTTTGCCAAAGTCGAGCCTTTAATCATCGCCGGCTAAGCACGCAAAGTTTATTAATAGGGACCGAAGAAGGATAAAGAACAAGGTATAGACAGCAGTTGATTAAGCTTGTTGCGCATTCATGTCTATGTGAATCAAACATAAAAATGTTCTTTTTCACGCAGTTTAGTTGCAGCTTTGGCATTCTTTGCTTGTGTATTTTGTCTTAAATCTATAGTACACTCTTCCTAGTTGTGGTTTGCAAGAACTTTTTGGTGACCATTTTATAATGAGACAAAGTAATTACTACTCATCTCTATTAGGTTGATTGCAAAACAAGAAGCAAACAACAGACAGATTCCAGGGGCTTATCCAATGTAGAAATGCAATGCTCTCAGAAGTACTTGATTGGCTATTTAGAATGCACATCCTTCAAACTATGTAAGGGCTTTTCCACCTTACTCCAATCTATGGACTCTTTAGCTTACTCTGATATTCTGCAATCTTCCACTGATACTCATTCTCTCCCTCTTGGGAAATCCGTTCATGCCCATATGATACGAAATCATTTCAAGCAAAATCTTTTTCTCCAAAACAATCTTCTTAACTTGTACTGCAAGTGTGGGGACATGAACCATGCCCATAAGCTATTTGATGTAATTCCCAACAAAGATATTGTGTCATGGAATGTGCTTGTATCTGGATATTTCCAATCAGGTTTTAGTGATGAAGCCATACGTGTGTTCAAAGTTGCTAGAAACGCACAAATCAAGCTAGACCGCTTCGCTTATGCAGGTGCAGTAAGCATCTGTTCTCGCACTGGGAACTTGAGTTTTGGGAAGGCGGTGCATGGCCTTATTGTTGTTAGTGGGTTCACAAAGCATGCTTTTCTTACAAATTCACTTTTGGACATGTACTCAAAGTGTGGTCGGATTGATGAAGTGAGTCGTGTCTTTGATAATTCAGATCATTTAGATGATGTGTCATGGAATTCATTGGTTTCGGCACATGTTAGAATTGGTTTGGTCTTTGAAACTCTAAGGATTTTTGCTCACATGCATTTGTTGGGGTGCAAAATCAATTGTTTTTCAGTTGGAAGCGTTCTCAAGTGTTGCTCATACTCAGCTGAGTTGCTGGAGTTTGGTAGAATGGTGCATAGCTCTGTTATTAAGGTTGGATTGGATTATGATGTTTTTGTGGGAAGTTCTATGATTGACATGTATTCTAAGAATGGTATCTTGGAGGAAGCAATCAATGTCTTTAAGGGAATGGCTGATCCTAATGTTGTTGTATTCAATGCCATGATATCTGGATTTTGTCAGTTGAAGATGGAATCACATAATGAGCTTGCAGGTGAATCTTTTACCTTATACTCTGAGATGCGAAGGAAAGGAATGATGCCATCCAAGTTTACTTTCTCCAGCGTGTTGAGGGCTTGTAACTTAACTGATTCCTTTGAGCTTGGGAAGCAAATCCATGCTCAAGTTTATAAATGCAAACTCCAATTTGATGAATTCATAGGAAGTGCACTGATAGACTTGTATTCTAAGTCAGGCTCTATTGAAGATGGACTTAGTTGCTTCCATTCTATACCTAAACAAGATATTGTTACTTGGACATCAATGATTTCAGGTTATGTTCAGAATGAGCACTTTGAAAGGGCACTTAGCTTGTTTGATGATCTATTGACAATTGGAAGAAAGCCAGATGAGTTCACTCTATCAAGTGTTATGAGTGCTTGTGCAAACTTGGCTATATCAAAGTCAGGTGAACAGATTCAAAATTATGTGACCAAAACTGGATTTGACCGATATATCATTTGTGGCAATGCACAAATCTTCATGTATGCAAGATCTGGTGATACTGAAGCTGCCAGTCAAACTTTTTACGAGATGGTTAATCATGATGTGGTGTCATGGTCTGCAATGATCTCCAGCCATGCACTGTATGGTTGTGCTAAAGATGCTCTTGCCCTTTTTGGCGATATGAAATGCTGTGGAGTTGCCCCTAATCACATCACTTTTCTTGGTGTTCTTACTGCCTGCAGCCATGGAGGCTTAGTGGATGAAGGATTTAGGTAAAATACGTAACTTATCCATCATGAACAATAAAATTATGATTTGAAATAAGCATGCTTCTTGGTCTGTCATGATTTTGATAGGAAATAATAATAATAACCATGAAAAAAACTGCTGAAATTAGAAATTCAGCACCTCATCAAGTCGATTTTGAGAATTTTGTAGAGAAATAACAAGAAGACACTTAGAATTTAATTGTAGATGCAAGAAAACAAATAAGGTGCAATGGATCTTCAATTCGAGAGGAAGATCCGGCTCTCCCAATCTCAAGCTGAGGACAAGAAGAGATTTCAAAATTCAGACCAAATTTAAGATAAAACAAACCATAGGGAAAGAAAACTACTTAAAGCAAAAAACACATTTAACTAATCCCTAAATTGCCCTTAATTTTGAATTTTCCCTACCAAAATCATCCACAATTACTGCTTAATTATTGTGATGGCCACACCATACTGTTCGGCTCCCTTGTTGGGCAGAACTTTTGTTCGCCTGGCATACACATGAACTGGTCCAGGATGGACCAGTTTAGCCGATACCTAGACTGGTCTAACAATACTCTCCTCTCAAAGACTCACATTGTCATCTAGGTGAAATGAGGGGATTTTCTTCTTCACCCTCTCATATGGCTCACAGGTAGCGTTATAGTCAAGTAGGCTCTTCCATTTAATCAACGCTTCCTTGATCCTCCCTTCTCCTTGTCATACCCATTTAAGCTCCAATGGATTCAACACCACCTATAATTCCTTAGTTAGTGTTGCAGGTAACTCAGAACTAGCTGCATGCTCCCCCAAAGCTCTCCTCAATTGTAACATATAGAACATTGGATGTAGGGTGGCGGTCGGGGCAACCTTAAGAGATAAGCCACTGCTCCACCTTCAATATCTCGTAAGGGTCAAAGTATCTCGGGGCAAGTTTCTCGTTCCTCCTATTGGCCACTGTCCTTTGTCTGTAAGGACGCAGTTTTAAAAACACATTCTCCACAACTTTGAACTGGATGTACTTCCTGCGTGCATCTGCTTGCTTATTCATGATTTGTTATGCTCTTAGCAGGTGCCTCTTCAATTCTGATACGCCTTGGTATCAAAAAATAGCCAACAAACAAGAGAAATTAAGCACAAAATAGATTTTTTTTGTGGGCTCCAAAAATTCGGCCCTGGCTTCCGCCTACGATGTTTGCTTTTTATTTTCGGGGGAATTTTAACGAATTTAAGTTTTGGGGTAAATTTTGGAAGGCAGATGAGTTTGTAGATGAGACACTACCTAGAGATTTCGCCCTAATTTTGCGAGAACTTTATGATCTGAGTTCTGGTTTCCTATAGGCGCAAGCCCCTATAGTTAATTACCCCTCTCGATCATGAGAGAGAACTTTCGATTAAGGCTAGTCATCAATGAATACATCATATCCATAGATACGGGGTATCCGGCATATAGTAGCAGCATGTGTATTCAAAATTGGATGGATTTAGTATTTAAAATTAGAAATTTTACCATCTTGCACTTAAAGCGGATGATGAGGGAATGGATGATGGATCCGATCAAGATCCCATGGCTCCGTCGTCCCGGGTCATCGTGGTCCCTGGTTTACTTAGTCAGAGGAGGTAGTCGACCCAACCTGATAGAAGGATCCTTGTCGGCAGCCATGGGTTGGTTTGTCCAAGGGGACCTTGTAGACCTGAGTTGGTTGTTTGTCTAAGGGGATAAATTTGAATCCATCTTAGCTAACATAGGGCTTTATGCCACATCGATCATATCCTATTGATTCATATCTCAAGGATTTGATGTCACTATGGAGCGTATTAGCTCTGGCCATAACCAGTATTTCGTGGTACCATTTGGTGGCAAAACCACTCGGTTCAGAGGGCCCCAGGTCATAACCGTTTATCCTACGGTGCCATTTAGCAACAAAACTACCGGTTAGAGGACACGTACCATGTCCTTACTAGTAGGAGATTATTTGAGAATGGATCATAGTGATATTTTTGACTAGGCATTAGCTCTATGTGGGCTGAAGTAAATATTAATTTATCCACCTCGGTAAACTATTGCGAAGGGTGGATAGATTTTGTTTTAAGTATTCGGATGGATGGATTTCAATTTTAAATATCTGGATTTAGATGATTTTTTTGAAATTTGAGATTTTGGATTTTGTGGGTATTTGGGTGGCATTCAGAAATGCCTAAAATTAACCCCTCCGGTTGAGATCTTCAATTAAACACGACTATTATCGGGGTGACTTTGAAGTCGCTTGAAAATATTTAAATTTAGTTGAATTTGATGGCATTTTGAGATATTTGAGATTAACCCATCCGGTTGAGATCTACATTCAACAGGGCTATCATCGGGGTGTTTGGAGGCATTTTCATTTATTAAGCTTTATCGAACACATCAACTTGCTGATAAGGGATCAAATTTCATAGGCTTTATGCCTTTGTTAGTGAATTCTCATTGTTATAGGCCTTGAATGTCTAATATGAATGTATTAAGATAAATATACAAGTCACCACCACCATATATTTATTTGATGGTTCGAACCTTGTTGACTACTACTTACCCGCATAGAAGGATCGGGTTCGACCTTGAATTCGTTTATTGACCCACACAGCATCCCTAGACGTCACGTGTGTAACCATAACATGCTCGTCGGGGTCCATGCGGGTGTTTGGGGGCTTTTTATAATTAAACCTTGTCGACTCCTTTTTACCTGCTTAGGAGGATTGGATTTAAATTTGTTGACCTGTGTAGCATCCCTAGACGTCACGTGTGTACCAATAACATGCTCGTCAGGACTCATGCAGGTGTTTGTAATTGTACTTACCCTTTGTGTACCTATATGTATACAAACTATGGAGCATGAGCGAGGAGGGGGGGGGGTTATTTTGAAATATTTGTAAACGCCTTCTGTCCGCTTGCATGAAGGTTGTGAATTTGGTGGCGTGGCGTAGCAGCTTCTGAATTGAATTGTTCGCTTCTTTGCACAGGTAGGCTGTCGTACACTACTTGTCTCTTTCTGCAGGTGGATTGTAGTGCACTAACTAGTCTCCTGTTTTAAACTCGTGGACACTTGAATCTACTGTAGTTATTCCATATCTGTTTGTAGATAGTATACTATGTGTATGACGAATTTCCTACAGTGACTCGTAGGAGCTTGTACATGTTGTTATCCTTTGGTATTTTGCTTGTGGTTGATACACTGAGAGTGCAATTGGTCTTCCCCAAAATCTCATAGATATTTACATTTGATTTGTGATGTATCATCTAGTGTTCGCTTATGGATAACATGTGGTACATGTAACGGGTCTTCCACAACCCTGGAGACATTTGCAATTCATTGCCCAGCTGGTTGTTGATCAATCATCTTTCGCTTATAAGGGATTCATATACTTATCTTCCCTCGGGTGGTTGTGATCTCCATCATCTATCATTTGTTGTCTATTATGTGTATGCTGCTAAGTGTATCTTAGATCTTCAACTACCACCCATAAGAAATTTGAATTTTTCTACTACTAGTTTCTTATAGTCACCTGTAAACAGCACTACAGATGTATAAATGCATTCACAGGGGGACCCATTATTCTTGCAATGTATTCATCATTGCTAATCACAAACGATAGTATGTCTTCTCACATGACTGCTATGTAGATTAACGTTAAATTCTATCTTCGAGAGCATTATTCATTGCACATTTAATCTTTCTATTTATATAAGGTAGTAGCAGTTGCTTGCAATTAAGTTATTGTTGACTGTATGAATACCCGTAGTATTCATTGCATATTCTTCAGATCATTATGCTCATAGTGTATTAGCCTTCTTTGCTTGCAGAAGTTTGATGTACTAGCTTGTGCTTCAATATTTCACATGAATGTATTTGGACATATCACATCATTATCTTCATTAAATATCAAGTCCTTCTACTTGAAGAAGAGAAGATCATATCTTTATAGGCGGTTTTCCGGTGCGTCATGAACGCCAAAAAAGAGATTTCGATTCGTTGAGAACACCGCAACGAATTTTCTCCCATTACGCTAGAGAAAAGCATATATAGGTGGTCGTTTTGTCGCGTTAGAAGCATCGAAAGCGGGATCTTGGAGTTTTAGGGTTTAAAGAGATTATACCTTAGCGACCAGCGGGGTGGATGATACGAAAATTGAGAACATTGTTTTTTAATTTTATATATATAGTAAATAATATCTATAGTAATATGAGTAATAATACTATTATTATTCATAATAATATTACTAAAGATAGTATTATTATTTATAATAATAATATCAAAAAAATAAAGAAATGATACTATTATCATAATAATAATAATGATAGTATAATTATGATAACAATATTAACATCAATGTTAATATAAGCATTAATATTGACATTAATATTAAAGTACAACAATAATAGTGATACCACTATGGTTAGTAATAAGCAATAACAATCAGTAACAACTATTATTAGTGAGAACAAAGGAAATGTGGCTTGCAACCTCTTGTGGCTATGAAGGAGTGGACATCCTGGCTTGCGACTATAGTGAGATTGAGCTGGCCTTAAGGGAGATCGGCAAGGTAGGGGGGATTAGAGGGAGATTCGGCTTTGGAGCAAGGTATGAAAGCTTCCTCCCTCTCTCTCTTTCTCTCTCTCTCTCTCTCTCTCTCTCTCTCTCTCTCTCTCTCTCAATCGGAGGAACCTGAAGGTTGCGAATAGGAAGGGCGACGGGAAGAGGAGACCAGGAGGCAGAGGAGGTTCGTGTAATATCAAGATCTGCTCCAGGATCGTCCAGGACGATCTGGGATCGTCCTGGGACGATCAGTTGAGAAACAGCTCCAGAATTTGCCCAGATTTGCTCCAGGTGATTTCCTGTAGGAATCGTCCAGGCCGATTGGAGACATCGGCCAGGCCGATTGGCACTGTAGAAAATATCGGCCAGACAACAGCCCTGGGAGCTTTCCAAGATGATCCTTTTGGTCGGATCGTCCCGGGACGATCTGGCGATCGGCCAGGCCGATCTGTGTATGATTTAAGGGAATTCAGCTCATTTGAAGAGAGAAAAGATTTTTAAAAATATCTGATTTTCGATCTGAGGAGAGAGAAAAAGAGGAAATTTGGAAAAGTTGATTTCGGGAAGACGCGGAGCTGTTTTCGTTCGAAGAGACTGTTGAGGAAATTGCTGTGCACGAGGTAAGGCACATTGCACCTTTCTCAATTTTCAGAACCGTCGTGTTTAACGGTATTATCTGTCCGGAATTGATTTTTGTTCGTGATTTTCGTCCGTATCTTTTGATTGGTTCAGTTTTTACCGCGTAAGTTTCTGTATGTTGTTGACGTGCCGAGTGTGCACATTTTGGTTATTTTCTGAAGATTTTTGTCCGGGTATTTTTGATTCGACTGTGTTTTTAGTCGACTGGATTTTTCTGTGAACTTGGAAATTTTCTGTGCAATAGAATAAATGTTCTGAAATGTTGATATCTATATTCTGTGCGAATTTGGTGAATTTTGATTTTCAGGAAAATTGTGTAAATTCTGTATACTGCCGTTGTGCTGCCCGATTTTTGGGTAATTTCTGATTTGTCCGAAATTCTTCTGATTTAATATACTATCTGTATCTATATATGCTAAAACTTAGATGAGCTCAAGTTGGAGAAATATCTGTTCTGTTCCGGATCCGAGGAAAAAATCTATTTAGGTGCTATAAGCACTATTTATGTATTCTGGTGCCGTGAGCACATTTAGCTATTAATTACTCAGCTATTATTCTGGTGCTGTGAGCACAAGGGAGACATAAGGGTCAGAATCCGTAGTGATTCTGTTTAGTTTAGTTTAGCTATTAATTAAATATCTGATATCTGATATCTGATCTGATATGATTCTGATACGATTTCTGATACGATTTTGTTCTGTTCCGATATGATCTGTACGATTCTGATTCTGTTGATCTGATATGTCTGATCTGTTCTGTTTCTGATTTGATACGACTTCTGTTTCCGTACAGTTCTGTTTGATTTGATATCTGTCTGATTCCGTTCTGATTTCTGTACGGATTTGTCTGATGTGTTGGTTTTGCGATTCTGAGGATTTTGATTGGAGGTTTGTTGCTTTGCTGAGCTGTTGAGCTCACCCTTGCTTTCTGGTGGTTTTCAGGTTCTGGGAAAGGGAAGGAAGTCCAGGATTAGTTCAGAGTCTGATCAGTAGGTACTTTTGATTTTTGTACAGTCATGGCTTTTCTGTTCTGTCTTTCTTTCTGTCTAAAAGCCATGTACTGTATTTGTAGATGATTGTTTGAGGAAAAGAAATGATAGATGTTTTGTTCCGCTGCATTTGATGTTTTTAGTAGCTCTGTGTTTGTTTGTGTTGTTTAAAATTATTTGGAAGATTCAGTTCCGAACCAAATTCCAAAGCTAGATCCTGGTTAGTGCTGCTCCGTCGCGGCCCGGTGCGAACAGGATTCGTCTCGTCTCGGGTCGGGTCGTGACAAGCTTTTTTTGGTATCAGAGCAATGGTTTTGGAAATTGGGATTGTGTGAAAACAGAGCTATAGGAAGTGATCAGTAAGTCTGTCTGGGGGGTAATTTTGGTTTGTTCGGCTTTTTATTGTGTTGTTTTTGTGATAGTTTTCCGGATTTTCTGGATTTTTCTGTATGGATCAGCCAGACTCAGACATAACAGATGGGCAGAGTGCAGATCAGGCAGCACCAGTGGGGAGTACAGCCCCAGTGGTCGGTGCTGATACGCTTTCTCAGTTTGCTTCACTCGTTGCTCAGATGATGAGCGAGACTCAGAGCAGAGCTTCTACTGTCCGATATGATGACCTTGACAGACATTTGCAGTTATTTCTGAGGTTGAAACCTCCGAGATTTGAGGGCGCTGTTGAGCCCAGAGCAGCCGAGGAGTGGCTAAGGAGATTAGAGAAGACTTTTGACGGGATGCAGTGTCCGTCAGACAGGAAGGTACCATTGGCAGTTTTTCTGTTAGATGGAGAGGCTGAGCACTAGTGGGAAGGCCAGCAGGCAGCCAGATTTCAGGGCAGACTGAACTCTTTGATCACTTGGGAAGAGTTCACTGAGGTATTCCGAGACTGGTTTGTTCCTCCTTCTGCACGACAGCAGATGCAGGAGAATTTTCTGAGACTTGTTCAGGGGAGCAAGACGGTGATGCAGTACGAGGCTGAGTTTACTGCATTAGCCAGGTACGCTCCGCAGCTGGTTAGCACTTCTGCTGAGAGATGTTACAGATTTCTGAGGGGATTGCGAGATACTTTGAGGCAGCCCCTGATACCGTTCCGGATCACCGACTTCTCTGAGCTTGTGGAGCGAGCTCGTCTGATAGAGAACGATCTGATGGCTACTCAGCAGCAGTGGACTGCGAGTAGGAAGAGATTTGGAGGTGAGGCTTCTGGCAGTGGTTCCTCTGGGAAGAGGAGATTCGTTTCTGGTTCTGGATCTGGAGATTCCAGAAGAAGCGGAGGGTCGTCTGGTACTGCTACCAGTACGACGAGTTCTGGATCAGTCAGTTCGGCACCTGTGTGCCAGAACTGTGGACGACGACACTTTGGCCAATGCTACAGGATGGCTGGTCTGTTCTTCCGATGTGGTCAGTCAGGACATCGGATTGCAGAGTGTCCACAGATGGGATTTGATCAGCGTTCTGAGATCAGATCAGAGGGCTTTGTTAGACCTGTCAGTTCAGCAGCAGGAAGACCGAGGACTGTTCCTCCACGCCCTGAGGGATTTACTGGTAGAGGTGGTGGTTCTAGTTCTGGACCACGGAGACCACCTACGATTCAGAGAGAACAGAGTAGTTCTGTTGCTTCAGCTCCTGTTCCAGTTCAGCCCCGAGTTTACAGTTTGAGTCAGCAGGAGGCTCGAGATGCTCCCGATGTTGTGACAGGTACGATTTACATTTCTGATCAGCCCTGTCGTGTTTTGTTTGACTCTGGAGCGAGTCATTCTTTTCTGTCCGAGCACTGTTTTGAGATTTTGCATTTGGATTCGTTTTCACTTCCGGTTTTTTTGTCTGTGATTTTACCGGCTGGGAATCCTTTGATTGCTCGACAATTTTGTTTGTGTGAGATTGAGATTGCTGGCAAGAAGTGGAAATCAAGTTTGATTCGGTTGCCGATTTCATCGTATGATGTGATTCTAGGCATGGATTGGCTGAGTCAGTATGAGGTCCAGATAGACTGTTTGAAAAAGCAAGTGAGTTTGCTTATGGCTGGAGAGAGAGTTATATTTCAGGGATTACGAGGTGTCCTCTCCAGTCTAGTTTCTATGTTGGAGGTGAGCAGGATGTGGAAGAAGGGATGCCCAGTATTTTTGGCTTCGGTGCGGGATCTGAACCTAGAGGTTGGTTCTGTTTCTGAGATCCCAGTGGTACGGGAGTTTGTTGATGTGTTTCCTGAGGAGTTGGTTGGTTTACCTCCAGATAGAGATGTGGAGTTCTCTATCGATGTTTTTCCGGGTATCGCTCCGATATCGAAAGCTCCGTACAGGATGGTACCGAAAGAACTTTCTGAGTTGAAAGTTCAGCTTCAGAAGTTGGTTGACAGAGGTTTTGTGCGTCCTAGTGTTTCGCCCTGGGGAGCACCTATTTTGTTTGTGAAGAAGAAGGACGGTACACTCCGTATGTGTATTGATTACAGAGATTTGAATAAGGTCACGATCAAGAACAAGTATCATTTGCCTCGGATTGACGACTTGTTTGATCAGCTTTCCGGATCTTCGGTATTTTCGAAGATTGATTTGAGATCCGGATATTATCAAGTGAAGGTGAAGGAAGTTGATGTTGTGAAGACACCTTTCAGTATTCGGTACGGGCACTACGAGTTCTTGGTTATGCCTTTTGGGGTAACCAATGCGCCTGCTATTTTCATGGATTTGATGAACCGAGTATTCAGGGAGTATTTGGATCAGTTTGTGATCGTCTTCATCGACGATATTTTGGTATATTCTGCATCTGAAGATGATCATGCCAGACACTTGAGGATTGTGTTGGAGACTTTGAGGAGGCATCAGCTGTATGCCAAGTTCTCCAAGTGTGAATTCTGGCTGAAGAGCATTTCTTTTCTGGGGCATGTGATTAGCGGAGAAGGCATTTCTGTAGATCCCCAGAAGATTCAGGCAGTTGCTGATTGGCCAAGGCCGACTACGGTATTTGAGGTACGTAGTTTCTTGGGCATGGCCGGGTATTACAGGAAATTTGTGAAATGATTTTCACAGATTTCGACGCCTCTGACGAGACTGACTCAGAAGTCAGTACCTTTTGTTTGGACACCGGAGTGTGAGGCGAGTTTTCAGCGATTGAAGGATTGTCTGACTTCAGCTCCGGTACTAGCACTTCTGTCAGGTACGGAAGGATTTCAGGTGTTCAGTGATGCTTCACTGAAAGGACTGGGTTGTGTCCTGATGCAGCATGGTCAGGTAATTGCTTATGCTTCGAGACAGTTGAAACCACATGAGAAGAATTACCCGACACATGATTTGGAGTTAGCTGCAGTAGTTTTTGCTTTGAAGATTTGGCGTCATTATCTGTATGACGTTAGATGTGAGATTTTCACTGATCATAAGAGCCTGAAGTACATTTTTACTCAGAAGGATCTGAATTTGAGATAAAGACGGTGGCTCGAGTTGATCAAGGACTATGATTTGACTATTCAGTATCAGCCTGGTAAGGCGAATGTGGTAGCGGATGCTTTGAGCAGAAAGTCTTCTGGATTATCAGGTATTCAGCTTACTTGTGATGACTTTCTGATTCGTGATATGGAGCGATTGCAGTTGGAGGTGATTTCCTCCAGTGGTTTGGAGTTGGCTCAGATGAGTATTCAGTCTTCTTTGGAAACAAGGATTCAAGAAGCCCAGAAGTCAGATTCTGATTATTCGAAGTTGATTGCTCAGATTGGATCTGGTAAGACTCCTGAACTTCGAATTTCTGATTCTGGTGCTATTTTCTGTAAGAACAGGTTGTGGGTACCTGTGTTTGGAGATTTGAGGCAGGAGATTCTGTACGAATCTCATCATTCAGGCTACACTGTACATCCAGGCAGTGGTAAGATGTACGCTGATATGAAACTTTTGTTCTGGTGGCCTGGAATGAAGAAGGATGTGGCAGAGTTTGTGTCGAGATACGAAGCCTGTCAGTTGGTGAAGGCAGAGCATCAGCGACCCGGTGGACTGTTGCAGTCGTTGCCTATCCCTGAGTGGAAATGGGAGGAGGTAACGATGGATTTTGCGATGGATTTTCCTCGATCTAGACAAGGGCACGACGCTATTTGGGTGGTTGTAGATCGATTGACAAAATCCGCCTATTTTCTTCCGATCAGACAGACGGATTCAGTTGATCGCTTGGCACAGATATATGTGAAGGAGATAGTCAGATTGCACGGTGTGCCTCGTGTGATTGTTTCTGATCGAGATGGACGTTTTACTTCCAGACTTTGGAAAGGCATTCAGCAAGGCTTGGGTACGAAATTGCATTTTAGTACAACCTTTCATCCTCAGACGGATGGACAGTCTGAGAGGACTATTCAGGTGCTGAAAGACCTGTTGAGACTTTGTGTTCTGGACTTTGGCGGAAGCTGGGAAGACCATATCCCGCTGATTGAGTTTGCCTATAACAACAGTTTTCAGTCCAGTATCGGTATGGCACCGTATGAGGCTCTGTATGGCAGGAAGTGTCGTACTCCTTTGACTCTGACGGAGGTTGGAGATAGACAGGCTTTGGGGGCCACTTTTGCTGATGAAACTGCTCAGAAGATCAGTTTGATAAGAGAAAGATTGAAAGCTGCTCAAGATCGACAGCAGAAGTATTACAATCAGAAGCATAGGTTTGTTGAGTTTCAGGTTGGTGACTTTGTGTATGTCAAAGTCAGCCCGATGAAAGGTGTGAGCAGATTTGGTCAGGTAAGCAAGCTTAGTCCAAGGTATGTTGGACCTTTTGAAATTTTGGAAAGGATTGGAAAAGCTGCTTACAGATTATTGCTTTCTGATTCTATGCCTGATGTGCATAATGTGTTTCACGTATCTACTCTGAGGAAGTGAGTATCCGACTCTGGGAAGAAGGTATCAGCTGATGAGGTTGAGATTCAGGAGAATCTGGCGTACAAGGAAGAGCAGAGTTGATTTTGGCGTACGACGTCCGGAAGTTAAGAAATAAATAGATTCCGATGGTTAAAGTCCAGTGGAAGCACCAGACTGCACGGGAAGCGACTTGGGAGAAGGAGTCTGACATGAGACAGTCGTACCCGTACTTGTTTTGACTGAGTTTGGACTGGATAATGTCGAGGACGACATTTTTCTGAGTTGGGGAGATTGTAATATTAAGATCTGCTCCAGGATCGTCCAGGACGATCTGGGATCGTCCTGGGACGATCAGTTGAGAAACAGCTCCAGAATTTGCCCAGATTTGCTCCAGGTGATTTCCTGTAGGCATCGTCCAGGCCGATTGGAGACATCGGCCAGGCCGATCTGTGTATGATTTAAGGGAATTCAGCTCATTTGAAGAGAGAGAAAAGATTTTTAAAAATATCTGATTTTCGATCTGAGGAGAGAGAAAAAGAGGAAATTTGGAAAAGTTGATTTCAGGAAGACGCGGAGCCGTTTTCGTTCGAAGAGACTGTTGAGGAAATTGTTGTGCACGAGGTAAGGCACATTCCACCTTTCTCTATTTTCAGAACCGTCGTGTTTGACGGTATTATCTGTCCGGAATTGATTTTTGTTCGTGATTTTCGTCCGTATCTTTTGATTGGTTCAGTTTTTACCACGTAAGTTTCTGTATGTTGTTGACGTGCCGAGTGTGCACATTTTGGTTATTTTCTGAAGATTTTTGTCAGGGTATTTTTGATTCGACCGTGTTTTTAGTCGACTGGATTTTTCTGTGAACTTGGAAATTTTCTATGCAATAGAATAAATGTTCTGAAATGTTGATATCTATATTCTGTGCGAATTTGGTGAATTTTGATTTTTAGGAAAATTGTGTAAATTCTGTATACTGCCGTTGTGCTGCCCGATTTTTGGGTAATTTCTGATTTGTCCGAAATTCTTCTGATTTAATATACTATCTGTATCTATATATGCTAAAACTTAGATGAGCTCAAGTTGGAGAAATATCTGTTCTGTTCCGGATCCGAGGAAAAATCTATTTAGGTGCTATAAGCACTATTTATGTATTTTAGTGCCGTGAGCACATTTAGCTATTAATTACTCAGCTATTATTCTGGTGCTGTGAGCACAAGGGAGACATAAGGGTCAGAATCCGTAGTGATTCTGTTTAGTTTAGTTTAGCTATTAATTAAATATCTGATATCTGATATCTGATCTGATATGATTCCGATAAGATTTCTGATACGATTTTGTTCTGTTCCGATATGATCTGTACGATTCTGATTCTGTTGATCTGATATGTCTGATCTGTTATGTTTCTGATTTGATACGACTTCTGTTTCCGTACAGTTCTGTTTGATTTGATATCTGTCCGATTCCGTTCTGATTTATGTACGGATTTGTCTGATGTGTTGGTTTTGCGATTCTGAGGATTTTGATTGGAGGTTTGTTGCTTTGCTGAGCTGTTGAGCTCACCCTTGCTTTCTGGTGGTTTTCAGGTTCTGGGAAAGGGAAGGAAGTCCAGGATTAGTTCAGAGTCTGATCAGTAGGTACTTTTGTACTTTTGATTTTTGTACAGTCATGGCTTTTCTGTTCTGTCTTTCTTTCTGTCTAAAAGCCATGTACTGTATTTATAGATGATTGTTTGAGGAAAAGAAATGATAGATGTTTTGTTCCGCTGCATTTGATGTTTTTAGTAGCTCTGTGTTTGTTTGTGTTGTTTAAAATTATTTGGAAGATTCAGTTCCGAACCAAATTCCAAAGCTAGATCCTGGTTAGTGCTTCTCTCGTCGCGGCCCGGTGCGAACGGGATCCGTCTCGTCTCGGGTCGGGTCGTGACAGTTCGGCTTGGTGTAAGTTAGGACAGTCGACAATATCTAGTCGAACAGGTGAGAGGTTGGGCTTGTAGAGTTCGGCCGGTTAAGAGGAAGGGTCAGTGAAGCTACGGTTTGATATGGAGGAGTTCAGTCGGCTCCCTGGATTAGGTCGGATAGAGCAACAACAAGAGGAAATCGGTTATGTGTGGGGAGAAATGAGCGAGAGAGGAAGGACTTGTTTGTGTGGAAGGAAGAAAGTTGTCTTCACAGGCAGCGATTCCCATCACTACTTCCGATTAAAGTGTCGTAACTTCCGAACTTATAAGAGGGGAATGTCGTTGAAGTCGAAGGAGGAGGAGTCGATTTGTTGTGGCTTCGGACGTGGGAGGAAGAGCGCTGCGGGATTTGAATGTGGAATTGAAATAAGACCGTAAGTATTCATTTCATTCCCTTTTAACGACACAAGTGAGAGTGTGATCACAGGGTTTGAGCATGGTCTCTTTTGAAATATTGTCGCATTGTGGACTGTGACGGGATTTCAGCAGATATATGGGTATGGGCCGCCGATTTGAACAGGGATTCAACAGAGGTACGCATTTTTTTATTCCCTATTTTTTTTGTTCCTTGTCAGAGGTCAACAAATACCCCCCAACAAATGTGAGACGCTTTTGGAGCGAAGCACGTTTGTTGTATGCTGATTGACCCTGCGAACCTCTAAATATTTATTCTAGATGTCACACTAGGGCTTTCATTTAGCGGATCTCTAAAAGTTTGCTTGGATATCATACTAAGATTTTTATTTAGTGGATCTCCAAAAGTTCACCTCTGTGCTTTCATGTATCTTTAGATGCATTTGCAATCTTCAATATAGTTGATATATCTGCTCTTATTCAAGTAGAGATCCACAGGATAGTGATATGGTACTTCATATTTAGATCTTTAAAGCATCACTCTGTTGATTGACGTTAGTAGATAGCATCATGACCATTTATTCTCTTTAATCACCACTGTCACTTTAGTTTATAACTTTTCTATATACGATCAACATTCTTCTATCATATGGTTGTATCTTGACAAAATTTGAAATATTTATTTGCGGATCTCAGCACGAAGCGCGATATTGACCCAAATAAATATTTAAAATGCCTCTAGTCTTTTAGGGACATTTATAGATGTCATACATGATGCTTATTCCATAGCTTTGGCTGTAGTCCTGAGATTTTGATTCCTTCTGCCTAGTGCTTTGAGTGGCGAACTTGGTGAATGATTATCTGATTTGTCTTTACTGACTTGTCAGAGAATTTTTATGCCTTCTGCTCTTTGCTTCTAGCTTTGGCGGGCTTGATGAAGGAGTATATGCTGGTGACCTAAACCCTTTACATTTTTACTAAGTCGGTGGCAAGAAGTTATCGGTCCAGAGCTTTGTGCATAACGAACTTGTTGATGACGAATCCTTTTAGTTCAGCCTTAGGTTTTGTGTTAACTATATGATAACTTTCTTCGGTCCTTTGCTTTGTACTTTGGCAGACTTGTTGAAGAAGAATTCTTTCGATCCCCGCTTTGTGCTTTACGGATTTGTTGAAAGATTTGTAGGTTTTGGATTCGGTCGATAGTACCAAATGTATGTAGTATCTTGATTCTTAACCACTTGAGAAGACTTTAATCTGAGTCACTTGAGTTCATCAGATTGTAAGAGCTAGAATTTGACAGCTCTTCATCCTCTGGTTGTTGAGATGGGGGTTCCTCTACTACGACCTTTCTTAAGGCTTGTTGAGTAGATAGAGCTACCAACGATACAACTATATTTGGAATTGTTGGATCCTACCTCTTACACCCATTCAGGCTTCAAACTTGAGCTATGGGGATTGTGCTTCCCAATGTTAATTTTACTGAAGTTGGCAGATTTTGGAGCCTACGAACATTTAGTAGTTGCTCGAGACTCATCTTCCCATTAGAACTTTGATTCTTTGGTCATTTGGAAGAATTCGATGGACTAAGATCACTTGAACTGGTCGAGTCAAATTGCCTTTTTTTCTTCCTACAGTCCTTACTAACGGGTTGACGAAGTGGAGTTTCCACTATTACGACCTTTCTTATGGCTTGTTGAGTAGACCGAGCTGCCAGCGATCCGACCATATTTGAGCTTGTTGGATTCAACTTCTTACACCTATTCGAATCTTAAGCTTCAAGCTGTCGAAAGACTTCAAACTTTTCCGGCTCAATTTGTAGGAGTGTGTAGCCACAAAAGTCTTTTTTTTTAACTTTTAAAATCTTTGTACGTTGGAGAAGGAGATGTCTTGAATTTTTGAAATATCACATGCATATGCTTTGAAAAAGAAAAATTTATATTTTTTAGCATAAGAGAATATTTGAATTGATGATTTTAAATATTTATTCGGGGATCTCGACATGTAATGCAATGTCGTCCCGAATAAATATTTAAAATGCCCCCAGTTTGGTAGGAACATTTTAAAAGGGAATAAATTTAAAATTTTGAGATTTTAAATATTTATTTGAAGATCTAGACGCATAGCATGATGTATACCTAAATAAATATTTAAAATATCCTACCATACATGGACAATATGAATATGCTTTATATTTTTGGGGTTTTAAATATTTATTCGGGGATCTTGGCACGCAGCGCAATGTCAACCCGAATAAATATTTAAAACGCCTCAGTCTGATGGGAGATTTTGAAATGTATTCTTGTTATACAAGAGAATTTCAAAATATAAAATGCGTATGTGATAGCAAACATTTATAGAATAAATAACACATTGAATATAACATTTTCTTGGGCAATTTCATGTATAGTATTTATTTAGATATCGACTGTTGATTGACGGCATAGGTCTCTGACCTTCCAAATCAATCAACTGATAAGCTCCTCCTTGAAATACCTTCTCGATGACAAAGGGGCCTTCCCAGCACTAGGACCAATTCTCCTTCTTGAAATGTCCGAGGACGCATCATTCGATCGAATGATTTTTCCATTCTTCATCGGTAGATTTTCAGGTTTTGTTGAGCTTGCAACCTAAGTTCATCAAGTGCGTCGAGTTCCTCCATTCTCAAGCGAGCATTTTGCTCCTAAGTGAGATCATTCTGGATTGCTACCCGGTGTGATGGTAGTTCAATTTCTAGCGGCAATACGGCTTCAACTCTGAACACTAGTGAATAAGGAGTGGCTTTGGTTGAAGTCTTGTAGGTTGTACGGTATGCCCATAGCGCTTCTACCATCTTCGTATGACACTCTCTTTTATTTTTGATGAGAATCTTCTTTAATAATTTCACCAACATCTTGTTGAAAGCTTTTGTCAAGCCATTTGCCCTTGGATTGTATATGGATGAGTATCGCTAATCGATTTTATGTCAATCAACAAATTTATAAATCTTTGTGCTTTTGAAAGCTGTACTATTATTTGAGATTATACAATGTGGAACACCAAATCTGTAGATAACGTTGTGGGTAAATAAATTAATCACATTTTCGAACGTAACTTCTCTGAACGGAGTTGCTTCTGCCCACGTAGAAAAGTAGTCTGTTGCTGCCAGAATGAAGCGGTGTCCCGCCAATGATGGAGGATCTATCGACCCGATTACATCAGTGCCACAACATTCAAATGGTCAGGATGCTACTATTGGGTGAAGAAGATTTGGTGGTTGATATATAACATCACCATGGATCTGACATTCGTGACACCTCTTTGCGTGGTCAATATAATCTCTGATCATGGTTGGCCAATAATAACCCATTCTCTTGATTTTAGCGTCCATTTTAGGACCTAACTGATGTGCTCCATAAAGCCTTTCATGAACTTCTATCACCACTTTATCAGCTTCCTTGGTCCCTAGGCACTTTTGTCACATTTGATCAAAATCTCGTATGTACAATGTGTCATTGACAAATGCATATCTCAATGCCCTTTTTCAGATTTGTGCTGTCATAGATTTTTCTGTTGGGAGTTTGTTATCTTTGAAGTATTCAATGAATGGCTGTCTCCAATCATTTTCGACTTCAATATCTAAACAATGCTACCACGTTTGTGAAGCTTGACTAGCTTTACGCTTCTTGGCCATATGATATCCTTCCGGATAATTTTCCATGATGATCTGATGGAGAGGTTGAGGATCAACTGGAATTGTAGTTTGCTGGCTTGAATCTGGTACTTCTTCTGCTCTCAGGAATTATAACAGAGTAGGCTCCAAGACCCTACGAGTATAAACCCCAATGAATATAGACCCCTCATTGATAATTATCATTTCCTTGACTAATTTGGCCAGACAATCTGCTTTGATATTATGTCCTCGAGGAGCTCGAACTATTTTAATATTTGGTACTTGCTTTAGAAGCTCAAGGTCTCACCGGTAGTAGTGGGCCAATTCAACTTTGCCAACCTTATAAATGTCAAGGACCTGGTTTATCACAAGTTGAGAATCACCAAAGATTTGAAGATTTTGAATTCTAACGTTGATCGCAATCTCCAGCCCTGCTATTAGATCTTCGTACTCGGCTTCATTGTTGGTCCGAGATTGAGTTAAACTGAATGAAAACCTCATTATGCATCCCTCAGGTGCTACGAAAATGAGACCGATGCCGGTTTGGGCCCTTGCAATATTTGGAGGTCGAGCAAGTTTAATTGACGATGCCCCGTCGAAGTACATCCCCTAAAATTATAGTTTTTCATCTTCCTCGACCTGCATGATTTGCTCATCGGACAAATCATCGTTGAGTAGAAAGTCTGTTGGGATAATATGTGTAGCGAGAAAATCTTCTAAGACTTGTCCTTTCACCGCCTTTTGTGGCATATATATGATATAAAACTGTAGTAATAATACTGTCCACCTAGTTAGGCTACCTGTCAACGCTGGTCTTGTCATCAAGAACTTTAGTGGATCGATCTTTGATATCAGGGTGATTCTGTGAGACAGCATGTAGTGGCGGAATTTCTGAACTGCAAAATCAACGCTAGACAATGCTTCTCAATTGGAGAATAGAGGATCTCTACTCTGATTAATCTTCGACTAATATAGTAGAGTGCATTTTCTTTGCCTTCATCATTATGTTGGCTCAATATTGCTTTGAAGGACTCTTCCAGAGCTGCTGTATATAGTATAAGAGACTTCCCCGAAATTGACGCTGCTAGAATGGGAAGATTTAACAAGTATTTTTTGATACTTTCAAACGCTTCGTAGCATTCTTCATCCCATTTGAAGCGGACGTCTTTTTTCATTAGCTTTGAAATGGCTGACACCTACCCAACATATTCGATATAAATCTTTGAATGAAAGCCAGTTGCCCTTGCAAGGAGCGGTGCTGTCACAGGTTTCTTGGTGGTGGCATCTCAATAATCGCCTTGATCTTGTTGAGGTCGATCTCGATGCCTCGATGACGAACAACGTACCCCAAGAATTTGCCGGAAAAGATCCCAAAAGCACATTTGAGAGGATTCATCTTCAGATCAAACTTTCAAATTCTCTCAAATACGATTCTTAGATCGCTTAGGTGGTCATTTCGATCCATGCTCTTAACGACCAGGTCATCAACATAACAATCGATCTTTTGGTGTATTAGTTCATTAAATATACGCGTTAATGCCATTTTATAGGTGGCACCAGCGTTCTTCAAGCCAAAGGGCATGATCGTATAACAGAAGATGCCGATGGGCGTTCTGAACGACATATGCTTTTCATCCTCAAGCGCCATCTTGATTTGATTGTATCATGACAATCCATCCATGAAGAAGAGCATGTCGTAGTTGGATGTATTATCCACCAGGAGTTCGGATATAGGGAGTGGAAAGTCATCTTTTGGACACGCCTTATTGAGGTCCCAAAAGTCGATATAAGTACGAATCTGCTCGTTCTTCTTTTTGACAGGGATAATATTGACAATCCAATCAGTATACTTTTCTTCTCGGATGAAGCCCACATCTATCAGCTTCTTTATTTCTATAATTATCTATTCTTCAATCTCTAATCTCATTCTCCTTAGAGCTTGTTTGACGGGTGTTGTATCATGCTTGATGGCTAACCTATGAACTACCACATCAGGGGATAAGCCGGGCATCTCAGCATATGTCCAGGCAAAATAATCCTTGAATATACAAAGTTCTTTTATTTCTTCTACTTGCTCCTCGGGTAGGAGGGAGCTAATAAAGGTTGGGCGAGGATCCTACTCAGTTCCCAAGTTAACTTCTTTTAACTCATCCAAAGTGGCTGCATGTTCTCCATCTTCAAGTTTTTCTGGTGCGGGCTTGGCCTCTATGGGTTGATCATCATAATTATCAACTTCGTACACCTCCTCATCACCATCATCATCGGATTTGATTTCCCCGCATATTATGCCTCGACAAATCTCATTTCGGGGGTACTTTCGTACGATGAATTCTAGACCCTTTTTGGCAAAAATATCCTTCTTCTTTAATGAGTAAGGATTCCTTCGATACTAGAGGCTCAAGCAGAAACGAACTTGTTGTTTTGAGAAACTAGTTTTACCTCGCTTTCGCAACATTCTTTGAATATTTCTGGTATTATACCTTGGAAATCTCGTAGGTACTAATTCCCTGGAATCGACGAGTGTACGGAACTAGGCACGATTTATTTCTTCTTCAAGTTTTTCAATTGAATAAAATAGGCTGGATGGTCCACTCTTTTCTTTTGTGAGAGGTACATAGAATGTCACGAGCTCTTCAACATTATGCACCTCTTGAGGAATAACTTCTTTGAAGTGTTACAAGGGAACACGTGTGACTACGAGTACGCTATCTAAAATTGATAGGCTATCTATTCTTCTGGAGAACACACCCTGAACCGTGTTCATGTAGATAGAGTCGTAGTCATCATTATCGTTTGAGTATTTAACTTCTGTGCTCCATTTGGTCGTTGACTGGTGCATCTTTCGGGATTTTGTAGGGGTGGCATCGCTTTCATCTGTGTCACTCCCTAAATGAGGTACGTATTTCCTTTCTTTTGGGATGGTTGGTGCCTTGGGAAGAGTCAACGTTGCATTCTTTCTCCGCACCTGCTTCTTATTGTTTTCTTGTTTAGGATGCTTTAGAGTTTTTGGGTCCGATGCTTGAGCCTTAAGTGAGCTCGACAGTTTCAGCTTCTTTGGGATGAAGTACTTTGTATCTTCATATATCTTCACTTCATGAACTGCAAAGGGTTGGATGTCATCAAAGATTCTAAATTCCTCTCCATCCCTGAGGTACTTCATGCATTGGTGTAGTATGGACGGGACAATGCCGTACTCATGCAACCAAGGGCAGCCAAGGAGCTCTTTAAAGACAATATCTGCATCAATCACATGAAATTTAGTATATGTATGAAGTTCTCCAAATGTGAGAGGGAGTGTAAACGATCCTACGGTCTTCTGCCCCTTCTCATTAAAGCCATGTACCATTAGCTTATCTGATCCAAGATGCTCCACATCGAGACAATGCTCTTAGTGCTTTTAAGCTCATTAGATATATGGACGACCCTAGGTCGATTAGGATTCGACTAATCATCATTCCATTGCTTTTAACAATAATGTATAGAGGACGATTATGATCCGCCATTCCAAGCATCATATCTTCTTCAGAAAAAGTGATGAACGACTCATTTCGAGCTTGCAAGACCTCTGTCATATTACGTTCAGCAAAATATGACTCGTACATTTTGGGGTCTTTTAGAGCCTGAATCAAAGTCTCCCTAATGTCTTTGGACATTATTAAAGCATCGTATATACTGAGTTGCGTCGGAATTTTCCTCAGATGGTATAAGACATTGTAATCTACCCCTTGGCAGAAGTATTCTTTTTCTTAGGATCTTCAGGGATAATATCATCGTTGATGACTATTTCTTTCCCCTTAAATTTGTTGGAGATCATTTTCTTTGGTGGAGGTAACAGTATTTTATCACTCCTTAACTGTACTTGATTGACTTCCTCTGGCTTAAACTTATTTAATGAGATGTTTTTTTAAGAGTCAGTCATTGTTGCATCCAGGGATTCATCTGTTAATTCAGAGTCACCACCCAGGTTTATATGCCCCATCTGTGACGCTATATCAGGGTCTGACTCATCTATCTTTGGAAAATATAGATCCTTCTCCAAACTGTAATCCATTGGTAACACCATCATATGAGATTCATAGGGTATTTCTTCAGTGTATCCTTCTTTTGTCAAGGTAACTGGTGCCACTGAGGTGACCTGACATACTTCTGTGGGAATGGCGTTCTCATCACTTTTTTGGCTCCATCTATTTTAAGCTCTGACATAAAATCAGCGAGCTTAATAGGTCGCCTCACAATATGGTAGTATTCATCCAGACTGTCAATAACCCTTTGAGTTGCAGTCATCTTCTCCTTAAGCTTCTTTAGTTTAGACTTCTTCTTGGAGGATTTCACCCTTTCAGGCTTCGAAGTGCCAGCATGGTTGGGGAATTGTTTTGAAGTAGAAGATCGTATCACAGGCAGAGCTTTCAAATTTAACACTGGCTCAATAGGAGACTTCCACTTTATACATGGAACTCCTTCAAGCTGCTTCAGCATTTTTACAGTTTTCTTGGAGACTGCAGTCTCCCACTGCTCTTCTTGAGCTGACTTCTTTTCATTTATTCTTTCTTTAACTGGGGTACGGAAGAGGACGTGACTATTCGAGTTGATTCTTTCCTGGGATGAGTCAACACATTGTCTGACAATGTGAGCTCTCCCTTTCTATATTTTCTTTCCAACCAATCTTTGAAGATGTAACAGTCTTCGATAGGATGGCTGACTACCCGATGTATGGGCAATAATTTGGGTCACCAGTGTGCTACGACTCTTCGAGCCTCTTGCATTCAGACAGTTCGAAACCCGCTTTCAATGCCTATTGAAATATTTTTGCGACACTCTCCCTTTTGAATGAATATTCTTTATTCATTTTGTCTTTCAAGGATTGGAATGTTCTATCACTAGTTCCTATTGTCTGTCTCGGGCGTTCTCCTCCACCTTGGATGGTTCATAGCTTATCATTTCCCCCTAGTATCAGCTTTGGTTGGGGGTTAAGGTTGTAGGCCTGCCTGGGCTTTTCTTCATACATTGATTGCTTGCCCTTGTCTACGTTGTAAATCACCTGCTTTTCTCTATCAGCTCTAGAAAATAACGTAGAGTCGGCCTCCCCCCTTTTAGCACCCGGGGCCTCAGCCTTCTTGGGCTTATCAGAGTGATTTTTTTATTTGTGCAAATTTAGTTTCTCAAATTTGGCCACCATGTCTAGCAAATCTTGAAATGTGATAATCGTAGCCATGCATAGGAGCATCTTATCATCAATGTTGCTCATTAATAACTGCACAACATGCTCATCTTCTAATTATTACTCACATTTCATGCTTAAGTTACGCTAAGGAGTAATATATTTTGTCACTGATTCATCTCTTCTCTTATCCAGAGCAAGGTCAGTGATTGTTATCTTCTCGGTGGCACTGGCGAATCTCTTTACAAACATGATTTCCAATTCTGTGAAGGTCTTCATAGAATTGTTAGGCAGTTCAGCATACCATTCCAAAGCAGTTGCTGTCAAACTGCTGATGAACTATTGGAAGAGCAATGCATCATTTCCTCATGTATTCCTACAGGTGGCCTTAAATTGTGCCAAGTGTTGTCGGGGGTTGTTAGTACTATTGAAAGTATTAAAGTTTGGTACAGAGTATCCTTTTGGATACGACACTTGGTCGTATTCAGCAGGGTATGGATGACCCTTGCTAGTTAGTTTCTCCGTCTGATCAACGGCTATGATGGCCTTAATCTTCTCAGTGATAATTTCTTCCAACTATGCAGATGTCACAGATTCAGAAGTACTTGCAATATTCCGCGGAGTGGGTTGGTGGGTAGTGTTATTACTTCATTGTCGCCTTCAGGAGCGCCCTATACTCCTGAGAATTGAGGCATTTGGAAGTTTAACGGATTGGCAGGAGGATTATACATGACACCAACAACAGCAGCCCTCTGCATCACTTGCATCATTGCCCCCATCTGAGCTATCATCTTAGTCATCTTCTCATTCAACTGAGAGATTTCTATCTTTGGCTCTCATCTGTCGCCTCATCTGTCTTCTCATCTCGACGAGTGTGACATTTTCATCATCAAGAGGATTCCCCTCTACATCCTCCACTTCGTCTTCTCCTTTGGAATGAACACCTCCGCTAGTGGTGGACCTAACTTCATGGAGACGCCAGTGTGCTTGCCTAGGTGGAGGTTGCCAACGGTCATCACCTTCACCGTCATCGTAGTAGGCCTCATCATTGGCATTAGTGTGCCTCACCATGTAGACCACTTCCATATCCAAGGTGTTATTTATCTCTTCTAGTTCCTTTTCTTGGTATTCTTCCATATTTTCTTCCATATCTTCTCCCCCTTCGAGATATTCTTCTCCTATATTTTGTTCTTCTTATATATTTTCTTCTAGTACTCGGATCTCCGAGTGGCGATGCCACTGGATCTCCGGTTCTTGGTTAGGCAAAGAGATTTCTTCGACTAGTGGACTGCGGTCGAAGTTAGTCTCTTCCTTTGGAGGGGATGGCGAGCGACGGGATCCCCTGGAGGATTCTCCAAGGTGTCGACCGTCGGGAGAAGTGTCATTGTTGATCCTTTATGGAATCAATTTCTGACGTTCTTTGTAGATGGTGGCGGATCTCCGGGAAGCCGTATAGGATTACACGCCCATATCAGTTCTTCTTTCTCTTCTATCTTCTCTGCGAAGCTTTGGCCTCCGGATTTCTTTTTCTTTCCGCCGCGACATTTCGGCGGTGGATCCCTAAATATATGGTTCAGATGTCATGCCCTGATGTTTACCATACGGGATATATTTTCTTTCATTTCTCTCCATCGCAACAGACAAGGGTTCTCTAGGTGGAGTTCTTCTAGTCTCGACCATTTCAGACCTTTCTCTTTCACAGTCTTTAGGACTCGGTATACCCGAGCTGAAAGAGTCTCAGGCTCTTTTTTCCTTAGAGGGATTGGAGCTTTAGGTCGTTGATCCCAAAAGTATTTCTTTAGCTCCCCAGTAGAGCTATTTCTCCTAACCCATTTCAGATTTGGAAACCCATTCCAGGTTGGAATGGTAACTTCAGGCTCTTGGGCCGGTAGGTTGGAGGGATGGGTTGAGAATTATTGCTGAGCTCGAAGTTCAGCATTCTTCTTGCTTCTCTGCCTCCTGGTGAGCCTTCCTCCAGATGAGGAAGCCTCAACATCATATTTCACGAGTGCAAACAACCCGGTTGGCCGAGTAGTGGTGTTGGCAGACACCACTGAGATCGTCCCACCAGTCACAACTCTCTTGGTGGTTGGGGTTTCTGACTTTGAAAGTCGTTCAAATACATAAACCTTTTTGCAAGGATTTTCAGAAGTAGCAGCAGCCCGTGACGTTGGTAGATGCGCCCGACGGATAAGAGCTCTATCAAGATGGAGTCTCTCCGCAGGCTTTTTAGAGTTCACGCCATTCATAGGGATGGCGGCAGTTCTTGCAACAATAGCAGGGAAGTCAACGCTACCAAACTGGATGGTAGCTTCAACATTCCCAGTTTCAATAACAATATTTGCCAGCTGAAATATTCAAAATTTTAAATATGGGTTGAAATAGCTTCTACTATAACACTGAGACAACTAGTTAATGATGAAAAGAGAAACCAATCCCCTGCGGAGTCGCCAGAAATCTATGGGCTCCGAAAATTCAGCCCCAGCCTCCGCCTGCTGATTTGACTTTTTCTTTGGCGAGGGAAGTTTTAACAGATTTAAGTTTCGGGATAAATTTTGGAAGGCAGATGAGTTTGTAGATGAGACACTACCCAGAGATTTCACCCTCATTTTGCGAGGACTTTATGATATGAGTTCTGATTTCCCATAGGCGCAAACCCCTATAGTTAATTACCCCTCCCGATCACG
>CM028346.1:23370055-23468918 GCA_016618105.1 Dendrobium huoshanense | reverse complement strand
CGTAAGTCTTCATTTCGTTCCCTTTTAACGACACAAGCTGGAGCGTGATCGCAGGGTTTGAGCATGGTCTCTTCTAAAACACTGTCGAATCTCAGACTGTGACAGGATTTCTGCAGAGATATGGGTATGGGTCGCCGATTTGAACAGGGATTCAGCAGAGGCATGCTTTTTTTATTCCCTTTTTTTTCCTTGTTAGAGGTCAACATTTTTATTGCTAGGAAATCAAATAACAAAAGCAAGATACAATGGTCATCTTTCAAGAGGACTTTCTCTCCCAAACCTTAGACGCCACTAAGATCCCTCATAAAAGAAAACTACAGCAAACACTCATAAGAGAATTATGCATACCAAACATCACATAAATCCTACTATTTATAGTAAACAATAAATAACGAATACCAAAACAACCCTCTCCCAATTCCCTCTCAAATCAGCCCCCAAGTCTGCCCTCTTCAATTAAGAAACATCTCTTAATTAATCCCCTCCAAATCAACCCCTAAATTTGCCTTTAATTAGGAAGTATCTCCTAATTAATCTCCTCCAAATCAGCTCCCAAATCTATCCTATTCAATTAGAAAATATCTCATAATTAATCCCACCCAAATTAGCTACCAAATCATGATTATCTTTCCCTCAAACGGCCTACCATAAGGATTTTGGATTGCATCTTCTTGAGCTTTCTCATTAGCTCCATAATTTTCTTTCTGTTTGGTTCAACCCTAGGAATTGCTTGTGAAGATTTCAACTTCATCTCGATTATTTTTTTCATCATATCTTCCAAATTCTTATGCATTCCTTCTATTGCTGAAATACGTTCATTCATCGATCCCATATCCGCTCGTAGTTGCCATACTTCCCTTTCCAACTTTTCTTCCAATGCCTCAAACTCTTCTTCTGGCCATCGATACTCGGATTATGGCTTTAACAACAAAATTTAGTAACTTTGAAACAAATCTAGCCACCAAATTGCAAAATTCAGCAAATGGAGAGGAAAAACTCAGCAGGAATCATAGAGAAAAGCTAATATTTTGTTCTAGGACACTGCTTTGATACCAATTTGATACGCTTTGGTATCAAAACAGCCAATGAATAAGAGAAATTCAGCACAACATAAATTTTTTTATTACTAGAAAATCGAATAATGAAAGCAAGATACAATAATTCTCTTTCAAGAGGTTTTTCTCTCCCAAACACTAGACTCCGTTAGGGTCCCTCATAAAAGAAAATTACAGCAAACACTCACAAGAAAATTCTACATACCAAACATAACATAAACCCTACTACTTATAGCGAACAACAAATAACAGATACCAAAATAACCCTCTCCTAATTTCCTCTCAAATCAGCTCCCAAATCTTTCCTCTCTAATTAGGAAACATCTCCTAATTAATCCCTCCAAATCATCCCCCAAATTTGCCCTCTTTAATTAGGAAATATCTCCTAATGAATCCCCTCCAAATCAACTCCCAAATCTACCATATTTAATTAGAAAACATCTCCTAATTAATCCATCCACATTAACCCCCAAATTTGTCCTCTTTAATTAAAAAACATCTCATAATTAATCCCTTTCTCAATTAGGAAATCCAATGTTTAAAATTGCGTATTCGGATATTGAGGCGTTTTTCATTCGTGAGGCGAGGCGTTAGCCTCAAGGCGTTTTGAGGCGTAAGCCTCAAAATCAAAAGATTGCGTAAATATAAAATGATAAAATTTTTATATCTAATGAGTGAATAATATAAAATATATAAAAGCATAAGATATGAAGTGAAATCAAAATATATCAATAATAAGACAACATGAAATATAGTTCAACTCAAAATTCTATCTTTTCCAAATCCCAATATTCTTTTCATTAACATATAATTCTAATTTCCAAAAATAAATAACAATGACATATCACATAAGAACTCATAAGTCATCAGCACGGTCATCACTAAGGGGTTCTTCATTTGAATCATCATTATGGTGAACTGCTCTCTCCCCTTCCTCCTCTCCTATAGAGTCCAATATTGGGCATTTACTTTAATATTTATGTAAGTTTTAATATATATAGCGTGAGGCGTAAGCCTCATGCCAGTGAGACGAGGCGGGCCTCAAGACGGGCCTCAACCAAGTTGAGGCGCAAGCCTCATAAAAAAAAGTTGAGGCGTAAGCATCGAGGCGTTTTTTACTGGAATTGCGCAAAGGCGGGCCTCAAGGCGAGCCTCATATTGCGCAATTTTAAACCATGAGGAAATCCTTTCATAATTAATTCTCTCCTTAATTCCTCTCCTACCATAAGTAATTGTTTGTTTGTTGGGCCCCACCAAGGGAACCGAAATTTGTCTAGGTTCATCCCCCACCAAGGGAGCAAAGTATGTCCAGGTTCATCCCCCAACAATGGAGCTGAAATCTGTCTAGGTTCATCCCCATACTAATGGTATCTCGACTTTAGATCCATCTTGGTGAAAACCACTACTTCCCATAGCTCATTCAGTAGCTCATCGATCACTGGTATGAGAAATTTGTCCGACATGGTCTATTTATTCAAGGCCAGGTAGTCAACACAATTTATAGCTTCCATCCTTCTTCTTGACAAGCAAAACTTGACTAGAAAAAAGGTTCACACTTGGCCTGATGATTTTTGCCTCTAACATCTCTTGGATCAGCTTCTCAATCTCGTTCTTCTTAATCTGAGGGTAACGGTACAGTCGGACACTAATCGGAGAAACCCCTCCCTTTGGGTGATGGCGTGCTCCTTCTCCCGTGGTGGTGGTAAGCCTTGAGGTGACTGAAAGTCCTCATTGAACTGCTGTATGAGTAACTGCACTAAAAGGGGAATGCCGCCTCCTATTATGATACCTTCTAGACTCTGTAGCTTCACTAAGAAGCATCCTCCCACCACTTTTATGGTCCTTACCATGATTTTGAGAGACACCATAGCTTTGGACAATCTTGCATCTCCCCTGATCACCACCCTTCTTTCCTCCACCACCAGCTCCATAGTTAGTTCTCCCCAATTGACCTTGGTATCTCCCAAGATCTGCAGCCACTTCTTCCCCAAGATGACATCACTGCATCCTAACTCCAATTGAAGAAAATTCTCCCTCACCACAACCCCCTGCATTGTCTGCACAACTCCTCTACTCACTCCTTTCCCCATCTCCACCTTCCCAGTGCCCATCATCACCCCATAGTCCCATATTTTCACCAATTTCACCTCCAACTTTTCAAAAACCTGCTTGGATATGAAATCGTCAGTAGCCTCACCACCGATTAGCAACACCACCTCTCTATCTGCTATTTCTCCTTTCACTTTCATGGTGTGATTCGGGGTGAACCTCACCACTGAGTTTAAGGAGACTTCGGCCATGTCAAGATACAACTCTTCCTCCTCTTCCACCGCTGCCCTACTCTCACCTCCCTCTTCAGCTTCCTCGTCATCACAGACGGTGAGAACCTTAAGAGTTCGGTCCTTACACCTGTGCCCCGGTGTGTATGTCTCATCACAACTAAAGCATAATCCCTTCATCCGCTTCTACAACAGCTCGTTCTTAGTGAGTTTCTTAAAATTTCTACCAAATACCCCTCCTACAGGCTTCTCCTTTGGGGTCTCACGAAAGTTTCTCAGTGTTGGTGCTTTATGAGCTAGGAATGTGGTGGTCATCCTATACGGGCCTCCTGAACTGTTGCCTCTGGCCCATCATTCCAGGTGTTTCTGGTTCTCCACTAACTTTGCTAGGTCCATAACCTCTCCCAAGTCACAAGGCACATCACTCTAACCGCTTCCTATATCTCGTGTTTAAGTCCTTTTAAGAAGTTCCCCTCTAACACAATATCTAAAAGGATGTCCAAACGGCTAGCGAGATACTCAAATATTTCCCGGTAGTCTACCACTGAACCCTCCTATGTTAGGACGAAAAATTGCTCGTAGAAGTCTCTTCCACTGTTGGTTCGAAAAATGTTCCAACCAGCAATCATTGAACTTTCTCCAACTCTGTATGGGTCGTCACATGTCCATCGATTGGTACCAAGCCAAGGTCTTCCCCTCCAAACATAGGTCCGCTACCATCAGCCTCTCATCCTCCATCAAACCGCTGTCGGCGAAATACCTCTCCATCTTGTAGATCCACCCATGCGCATCATCTCCCTCAAAGATGGGCATCTTCAGCTTCCTCACTTTTGGATCGCCTCCGTTTCCCGTGAATCCTCCATAGCCTTCCATTCCACGAAAGGGAGGTGCTCTCCAGATGTCCCAATCTTCCCTTCTGCGCTCAAACCAAATCCTCTTCAAAATCCCCCCTCCTTAATAATCATCACCACAATGCTCATAATCTAGTCCTCTTCTTTTAGAATCAACACCCCTTCGCTCGTACATGATACTCATCTCCTCTCTAGAAATAGGCTCTAGCTGAGGCACCGCGTCTTCTCCCTCCAGAAACTCCACCTCTTGATTCTCCCCTTTCCTAAACGAATTAGGGTTTCCTCATCTTGCTTGGCCACTATTGGCTTCCTTCATTTCTGATGTCATCGTATTGGGTTTTGTCTTCAAGCAACTTCTTTAGTATGTCTCCCACGACGGTGAACTTTCCATCCATCTTTTCATAGATGGATGCAAATATGTTTTGAAAATCTGAAATTTTTTATTCTCAAAATCTGATTTCAGTTGACCTAATTCTCTCTCCAACACTTCTACTTTACTTCTGTCCATTGGTACCCTAGATTGAAGGGCTCTGATACTAATTTGATAGGAAATAATAATAATAATAACTGTGAAAAAAATTGTGCTGAAATCATAAATTCAGCACTTTCTCGAGCCGATTTTGAGAATTTTGTAGAGAAATAACAAGGAGGCACTTAGTAGATGCAAGAAAACAAGCAAAGTACAACGAATCTTCAATTTGAGTGGAAGATCCGACTCTCTCAATTCCTAGCCGATGACTAGAGCCCAAGCAATCTCGAAGATATCTCAAATTTCAGACCAAATTCAAGTTAAAACAAACCCTAGGGAAAGAAATCTACTTAAAGCAAAAATAAATCTAACTAATCCTTAAACAACCCTTAATTTTGAATTTTCCATCCCAAAATCATCCATAATTAGTACTTAATTACTTCCCTTTACTGGGCGGAACTTTATTTACTTTTATCTTAAATTATATGTGGTTGAAAAAGGTCCAAGAAATGTGGTATTGAAATACCAAACATTATATAAACAATTCTAAATAAAAGTAATGCTCTTTATTATCGTGGATCCAAGTTATAATGAATAATTTTATGTAAATTCATTAATGCTGCATTGATATTTCCATATGACCTAAATTTAGGCCAATCTCATGGTATGGAATCAAAGGTTCGTAATTTAATAGAAATTGCATACCTTTTGCTCTATTGCAACTGATGTGATAAATAAAAAGGGATAGATTGAAGCCCCCCATTTTGTTGCACCAAAGGTTAGAAAAAATAGTTTTTTCTGTATTATTAATCATGATTGCTTAAAAGATGCAAGATGAGTGGAGAATGAGTGTGTTAATTCTTATTTTTAAGAATAAAGATGATGCACAAGATTGTGCGAATTATAGATGAATTAAGTTAATGTGTCATACTTTAAAACTATGGGAGCGAGTTATGGAGCATAGGTTGCGGCGTGATACTAATGTTTCTCAAAATCAATTTGGATTCATGCCGAGTAGGTCGACTATGGAAGCCATACATTTATTAAGAGGTTTGATGGAGAAATATAGAGAAAACAAGGAGGATCTACATATGATATTTATTGATTTAGAAAAAAACATATGATAAAGTTCCAAAAGAAGTGCTATGGAGAGTTCTTGAAAAGAAAGGAGTTAATAATGCTTATATTCAAATCATTAAGATATGTACAAACACAAGGTGGTTTGTCCAAGTATTTCCCTATTTCGGTTGGGTTACATCAAGGATCAGCCTTAAGCCCATATCTTTTTGCTTTAGTCATGGATGTTCTCACTAGACATTTGCAAGAGGATTTACCTTGGTGTATGCTTTTTGCTGATGATATTCTTCTTGTTGATAAGACTAGAGAGGGAGTTGAAAGTAAACATGAATTATGGAGGTCAACATTAGAGACTAAAGGTTTTCGCTTGAGTAGATCTAAAACGGAATATATGGAGTGTAATTTTAGTAGTAATAGACCTAGTGAGGGGATTGTGACTTTGGACGATCAAATCATTAATAAGAGTACATGTTTTAGATATCTTGGATCTATTGTTCAGAGTGATGGTGAAATTGATGGAGATATTATCAGCATAATTCAAGTTGGATGGTTGAAGTGGAGGAATGTATCGGGCTTTTTGTGTGATAGAAAAGTACCCCTCAAACTTAAGGGAAAATTCTATAAGATGGTAGTGATGTCTGCAATGCTTTATGGTGCTGAATGTTGGCCATTAAAAGAGAAGCATAATACTAAGTTAAGTGTGGCAGAGATGAGGATGCTCAGGTGGATGAGTGGCTTTACCCTTAGAGATAGGATTCGAAATGAGCATATACGTGAAAAGGTTGGAGTAGCTCCAGTAGAAGATAAGATTAGAGATATAGTCGCCTTAGATGGTTTGGTCACATAAAACGGCGGCCTTCCAATGACCCGGTTAGGAGAGTAGAGGTATTAGATTTGACTTATGTTAAAAAAGGTAGAGGCAGACCTAAAAAGACTTGGTTAAAAAATATTAGAAATGACCTTTCTTTATTAGATTTAAACGAGAATTTGACCTTTAATAGGACACAATGGAGAAAATGATTCATGTAGCTGACCCCACGTAGTGAGATAAAGGCTTGATGTTGTTGTTGTTGGGACTTATAATTGTTTATGATGTTACACTAATTATTAAACATGATTGCTGGGGACCTATAATTTATAGGGGTTTTTACATACATACCACTTTATTCCTTATATTTTACATATCTAACACCTAAAACTTAAATATTACACAACAACAACTCAAACACAAATTTAACCTCATATCTGCCACTCCGTTCCACTCCACTCACTCCGTTTCATCATCCCGTAATTTCCTGTGCGTGCGATGAAATGTCGCGCCGAAGCAGCAAAATCCCGAAGGCTGGAGAAAAGCTTGCTTTGCGACGTGTTGTGTCGACTTACTGATTTTGCCTTCTTATGTTTTGTCGCACAGAAGCTTTAGGTAAGGTAAATCCCTTATGCCCTTCCTTTTCTTGGTAATGGTCGACAGCTCCTCATAGCTGTATTTGGTTCAAAAAAATGCCCTTCCTTTTCTTCCGTTTTGTCGCATAGCTGTATTTGGTTAATTGCCGTCCAGAGGAGCTGCATAGCTATGATGCATTAGATAATTTTCCTCATAGCTGCATAGCTGCATTAGCTAATCTCCCTCTTTTTACTTTCTCCTTATTATTTCAGGTTACATTTGAAGAAGAAATTGCTAGTGGGTGGCATACTTTGTGTAGAATGGATTGTGATGATTTATGTGGAGAGAAGGAAGGGCATTTTTTTGTTACAATTAAATATGGAGGATTTTGGGTTGATACAAATGATAACTTTAGAAAGAGATATAATGGTGGCAAACAAAGGACTGTCAAAATTGAGAAAGAAAGTATGAATCTTTTTATGCTCAAAACAGAGATTCTTAAAATATGTCCATGGCTTAAAGGATATAAATATAGTATGCATTATCACATTCACAAAACATCGCCGAAGGAATACAAAATTATAAATACTGACGTAGACGTGGTAGAGATGGTTAAAGTTTCAAGTGAAATTTTTCGTGCTGAGTTAGTTATCTCAGTAGAAGAGGTAGATAGAGAGCAATCAAACACAAACCTCATGGGGGTTGTTGGTGCTGAATATATGGGCAGAATGTTCTGTGATCCATAATGGTTGTATTTCAAGTGTTCATAATACAAGTGCTATAGATATAGGTATTGGCACCTTCTTCAATGATGCAAAAAGTTTCAAGAATGCTCTCCGATCAGTTGCCATAAAGGAGAACTTTGGGGTTCAGATAAAAGCCAGCGATAAGAAACGTGTGATTGCGACTTGTTCCTATCAAGGTTGTAAATGGAGAATTCGAGCTTCTTTATGTGAAGACACTCAATCTTTTCAAGTTAGGAGACTAGATGGAGTACACACATGTCCTGGTATAAATAGAGCTGGGAATAGGTTGGCAACATCTGCTTGGGTTGCCAACGAGATACAAGAAATGTGGAGGAATATATTAGAAACATCACAACACGAAAAGATCATTTTGTTGTTCGGCAATCTAGCATTTTCAAGGCAGAGGTGGAGGGACTTCATTCGAGACATATAGTCGATATTGAACAAAGAATCTGTAGTTGCAGAGTGTGGCAGTTAATTGGTTTACCTTGCATTCACGCTGTGGCTTTCATTGGAATGAAAGAACACCCGCTGTGGCATATGTATGTTGATGATTACTACCACGTTCACAGGTAACATATATGCATATGAATAATTATTTGCATATAACAACCGCTGATTTATGTACTTCATTTTGCATATGGTCTAGGTGCAAACTAGCATATGATGGGGCAATTTCCACATTACCGGGAAAGAATCTTTGGCAAGTTACAGAGAATACCGAGCATGTTGGTGTACCTAGTACTTCTAGACCAAGAGGAAGACCTAGGAAAAACAGATTGTTAAATTTCTTGGAGCAAGATAAGAGGTCACATAGGTGTGGCAGATGTGGTTTATGGGGGCATCATAGAAGTACTTGCAAAAATCCGCTTCGAAATAATAATAACGAGGGCGATCTGCGTACAACAGTTGGACGAAGAAGTCGGATTAAGTTGCCAAGCAGACGGAATGGAGAGGATCATCAACTTTAAGATTTCGAGTACTCTCATGTGACTGGATTTTAGGAAATCTGCTGTAATTTTTTGAGCTGCTATAAGATTTTTGAGCTGCTGTAATTTTTTGAGCTGCTATAATTTTTTGAGCAGCTACTTTTGTTGAGGGAAATCTGTCTTTTATTGATGATAGCTGCTGCTTTGTTGACGTAAAAGTGAACAAAACGAACAAAATGAGGGAAATCTACCGTTTTTGATAGCTGCTCATTGCCGAGTCATTTATTTCTTACAGTGTCTCATTGCCGAGACAGCCAATTGACCAACACACTATTATTTCTTACAGCAATCTTTCCCTACAGTTGCTAGTTTTTTTTAGCTGGAGTGACTAGTTCTTACAGCTTACAGCTTCCAGTTCAATAACAAAAAGGAGAGACTAATGCATAAATTTATTCAATAATTCAACAAAACAACTTACATTACACTTGACCAACACATCAGTAAAAGGTTGCAAACCTAAACATAACAAAAACAACCTTTTTCTGCAGTCGACACAACACGTTACAAACACAAACGGATGGTTACATCAACAATAACAATTACAACGAAGACTTTTATCAAGAACATGACCCATTCAAGCATATTAATAACCTTCGCCTCAAACACTTTGCGCTCATCGTCTATACCAAAAGATGCATCTTCAACTTCATCGATCCATCTAAAGTATCTGCAGTCGTCATCAGTTCGGTTATTCGCGCACCTATAAAATTTTCTTCCATTATTAGGTCCACGGTGGCAAGTGTACAATACACAATTCAGGTGACAGTGACAATAAACTTCATATCGTTGGCGTCTATCTCGCGTAGCAGACGAATTCGTAGAACTCATTTGAAACGTTTTGGAATAAACCAACCTTTTCTGTAACAAAACAAATAGAATTGATGAATACAATACGAAAGCATTGAACTAAGAATCAAACAATATTTTATTACTTTTGCATTCTGTAACAAAACAAATAGAACTTTCACAGTTAATACGATCTACATTCTGTAACAAAAAAAAAATTTGCCGCTAGCAATCAGACCGGAATTGTGGACCTGCAGCTCGCGATTTAAACATACCATTTGATGTAGAACGGAAAGGAGGCTTGACTCCTAAACGTCAGGGACAGCGGTTCCGAGCAATTCTAGGCAGCATAGGTCGCTCCTAGAGGGGCTGGACAGCATCAAACTGCTGCGGGAAACTCTGGACAGCAGATTGGAGGTCTTGGGAAGATCCTGGACAGCTGTTTGAAGCCTTCCCGTGGTGATACGGTAAAGGAATTCTTGCTGGAGTTGATGGGCAGCAAGCTGTCATTCTTTGGACAGCAACAGGAAGGTTTATAGGTTCAAAACTGTGGAGTTTCCTTTGCTAGAATCTCAAAACAGCCAAGGAGAACACTCAAGAATATGAAGAAACAGGTTTGGAAGCAAGGTTACGGGCCAGGAGGGGGAGAATAAGAGGTTAAATCTTACCTAATTGATTTCCTAATTAAGGTAAGAAATAAAAGGAAAGGGGGAGGGGGAGGGGCCGGTCCAAAGGGGGATGGAAGGATAGGATTTAATTGAATTAAATTAGAGGTGGGCCCAATCAATCAATTAGCTATTTGATTAAATCTGAAAATTGATTTCAGATTTAAAAGATTAGGAAATTTTCCAAATTTAAGAACAAGTCATTTGGAAAGAATTCAAAATTCAAATGTCATGAAATTTGGATTAAAAGGGGCTTAATTTGGGGAGTTCATAAGGGAGTAATAATGGCTAGAATTAATGAGAGAGAGGGATTTAATGAGGTTAATTAAGATTGCTTAATTTGGTTTAAAAGATTAGGGAAGAAAATAATTCACTCCAATTTAAGTTTCAAATTCAAATGGATGTAAATTAAGAACTTTCCTAAAATAGAATCACTAATTTAGGAAAGAATTTGAATTTTGAATTTGAATAATTTCAAATTCAAATCATTCCCTAAATTAACCCAACCAAATTAGGAAATCTCAAAGAGGGTGGGAGGAAAGGTGAGGCCGGCGGCTAGGGAGCCATGGCCGGCGGTTGGAGGATCTTCGGGTGAGGTGGCCGGCGGCTTATGGTAGAAATAGAGACGACGATGGTAGACGGAGGTAGAGGAAAAAGATGAACGACTAAAAAAAAATAGGTGGGAACAAATAAAAAAAAAGAGACAAAAAAAAAATTAAAGATACAACCGCGAGCCCGGACACATCCTGCGGCTGACGGGTACTACGTCGCCCTTCTCCAAGGGACTTCACGCCACGAGCCCGGACCCATCCTGCGGCTGGTGGAAACTCCGTCTCCCTCCCATAGGGATTTCACTCTCGTCCTCTCTCAAGAAGAACACAAGTGCAAACACACAAATTTTATTATAATTCCATCATACCTAATAAATGAGAAGGGGCCTCTATATATAGGCCTCCAAAGAAATTAAAAGACATATTTGCCCCTTGGGCTTACATAAGAAAAGAGGGTAAAAAAGGAAAATTGCAAAACTAAATTAAAATACACTTAATAAACGAAAATAAAACAAAGTGATCTCGGTCGTCGATCTTCAGCTCCTCCTCGGATTGGCATGGACGGTTGGATGTCCGCATCATTCTCCCAGGGTGGAAAAGACTCGACTCCGTCGAGTTCGCATCCCGGGCGAGCAACCATGCTCTGATACCAAACTGATGTAGAACGGAAAGGAGGCTTGACTCCTAAACGTCTGGGACAGCGGTTCCGAGCAATTCTAGGCAGCACCGGTCGCTCCTAGAGGGGCTGGACAACATCAAACTGCTGCGGGAAACTTTGGACAGCAGATTGGAGGTCTTGGGAAGATCCTGGACAGCTGTTTGAAGCCTTCCCGTGGTGATACGGTAAAGGAATTCTTGCTGGAGTTGATGGGCAGCAAGCTGTCATTCTTTGGACAGCAACAGGAAGGTTTATAGGTTCAAAACTGTGGAGTTTTCTTTGCTAGAATCTCAAAACAGCCAAGGAGAACACTCAAGAATATGAAGAAACAGGTTTGGAAGCAAGGTTACGGGCCAGGAGGGGGAGAATAAGAGGTTAAATCTTACCTAATTGATTTCCTAATTAAGGTAAGAAATAAAAGGAAAGGGGGAGGGGGAGGGGCCGGTCCAAAGGGGGATGGAAGGATAGGATTTAATTGAATTAAATTAGAGGTGGGCCCAATCAATCAATTAGCTATTTGATTAAATCTGAAAATTGATTTCAGATTTAAAAGATTAGGAAATTTTCCAAATTTAAGAACAAGCCATTTGGAAAGAATTCAAAATTCAAATGTCATGAAATTTGGATTGAAAGGGGCTTAATTTGGGGAGTTAATAAGGGAGTAATAATGGCTAGAATTAATGAGAGAGAGGGATTTAATGAGGTTAATTAAGATTGCTTAATTTGGTTTAAAAGATTAGGGAAGAAAATAATTCACTCCAATTTAAGTTTCAAATTCAAATGGATGTAAATTAAGAACTTTCCTAAAATAGAATCACTAATTTAGGAAAGAATTTGAATTTTGAATTTGAATAATTTCAAATTCAAATCATTCCCTAAATTAACCCAACCAAATTAGGAAATCTCAAAGAGGGTGGGAGGAAAGGTGAGGCCGGCGGCTAGCGAGCCATGGCCGGCGGTTGGAGGATCTTCGGGTGAGTTGGCCGGCGGCTTATGGTAGAAATAGAGACGACGATGGTAGACGAAGGTAGAGGAAAAAGTTGAACGACTAAAAAAAAATAGGTGGGAATAAATAAAAAAAAAGAGACAAAAAAATTAAAGATACAACCGCGAGCCCGGACACATCCTGCGGCTGACGGGTACTACGTCGCCCTTCTCCAAGGGACTTCACGCCACGAGCCCGGACCCATCCTGCGGCTGGTGGAAACTCCGTCTCCCTCCCATAGGGATTTCACTCTCGTCCTCTCTCAAGAAGAACACAAGTGCAAACACACAAATTTTATTATAATTTTATCATACCTAATACATAAGAAGGGGCCTCTATATATAGGCCTCCAAAGAAATTAAAAGACATATTTGCCCCTTGGGCTTACATAAGAAAAGAGGGTAAAAAAGGGAAATTGCAAAACTAAATTAAAATACACTTAATAAACGAAAATAAAACAAAGTGATCTCGGTCGTCGATCTTCAGCTCCTCGGATTGGCATGGACGGTTGGATGTCCGCATCACCATTTCTATGGCATTGTGGCAATGGAGTAAAACCAAAATCGAAGAAGTTTAAAGCAGCTATTACGGTAGAAATAGGAAAGCAAAATCGAAGATCTACCAAAAGGAGTAAAACCAAAATTGAAGAAGTTTAAATCAGCTATTACGGAAGAAATAGGAAAGTAAAATCGAAGAGAAAACATCAGAAAGAGGACTGTAATCTCCAAACATTCACAGAGATTCGGAACCATCACGCCCACCCAATGCTCCGACAAACCGGATAACCCATTTCTGCTCCCCGAACTCACCGATTTGCAGCTCAACAATGATTTGGCGATCGGACCTGATCGGATCCAAACGATTTCGTAAGAAGAGCGGCAAGGAAGATCTGCTGCCCGAGAGAAAGCTACGGCGGAAAAACTCACGCTGGAATCCAAGTGGTGAAGAATTTTTAGGGCACATCTCCCGCCGAAGCTCACGCAGAAGCTCACGCAGAAATAACGAGAGAGACGGAGTGAGCCCTGTTTTTAACGGAGTGGCAGATATGAGGTTAAATTTGTGTTTGAGTTGTTGTTGTGTAATATTTAAGTTTTAGGTGTTAGATATGTAAAATATAAGGAATAAAGTGGTATGTATGTAAAAACCCTTAATTTATAATGATGTGTGGGCTCCGAAAATTCGGCCCCGGCCTCCGCTCGCTGCTTTTTATTCGGCGAGGGAGTTTTAACGAATTAAGTTCCGAGGTAAATTTTGAAAGGCAGATGAGTTTGTAGATAAGACACTACCCAGAGATTTCGCCCTCATTTTGTGAGGACTTTATGATCTGAGTTCTGGTTTCCTATAGGCGCAAGCCCCTATAGTTAATTACCCCTCCCGATAACGAGAGAGAACTTTCGATTAAGGCTAGTCGTCGATCAGATACGTATAGAATACGTGTTATCTGGCATATAGTAGCAGTAATGGATTTGAATATTTGAAATTGGATTTGGATTTGGGAATTTGGAAAGATTGGATATTTGGATATAGTTGATATTTAAAACAGAAATGGCACCATCTTGCACTTAAAGCGGATGGTGGGGGAATGGATGATAGACCCGATCAAGATCCCATGGTTCCGTCATCCCGGGCCATCGCGGTCCCTGGTCTACTTAGTCAGAGGAGGTAGTCGACCCAACCTGACAGAAGGATCCTTGTCGGCAGCCATGGGTTGCTTCGTCCAAGGGGACCTTGTAGACCGGGGTTGGATGTTTATCTAAGGGGACAAATTTGAATCCACCTTAGCTAACAGAGGGCTTTGTGCCCTATCGATCATATCGTATTGATTCATATATCAAGAATTTGATGCCAATAAGGAGCGTATTGGCTCTGGCCATAACCGGTATATCGTGGTGCCATTTGGCGGCGAAACCATGCGGTTCAGAGGGCCCCGGGTCGTCGTAACCGTTTATCCTGCGGTGGTCATTTAGCGGCAGACCGCCGGTTAGAGGACACGTACCACGTCCTTACTGGCAGAAGATTGTTTTGAGAATGGATCCTAGTGATATTTTCGACTAGGCATTTGGCTCTTTGTGAGCTAGAGTTTATTTGAATTTGTCCACCCCGGCAGACTATTGCGGAGGGTGGATGGATTTTGCTTTAAGTAATTGATGGATTTATTTCAAATTAAAATATCTTGGAATTTTGGGATTGATTTTGGATTTTTGGAGTATGGATTTTGTGTGGACACTTGAGGGGAATTTGAAATATTTGTGGACCCCTCCGGTTGAGATCTTCGTTCAACACGGCCATCATCAGGGTGTTTGGGATCATTTCCTTTTTCTAGATTGAACCTTGTCGACTCTATCTACTGGTCGATTGAGGATCGGGTTTCATAGGCTTTGTGCCTTTGTTTATGAATTTTCTTGATTTTAGGCCTTGAAGGCCTAAAAAGAATGTATTTAAACAAATACACCATTCGCTACAACAGTGTATTTTGTTAGGTAGTTCGAATCTTGTCGACTTCTATTGATTCGTATAGAAGGATCGGATTCGAACTTGAATTCACTTGTCAACCCGCGTAGCATCCATAGGCGTCACGCGTGTATCAATAACACGCTCGCCAGGGCCCATGCGGGTTGAGATTGTATTTACCCCTTGTGTACCTATGTGTATATAAACTAAGGTGCACGTGCATGGGTACTTTGAAATAATTATATACGCCTTCTGTCTGCTTGTACGAATGTTGCAGATCCGGTGGCGATTTGGTCTTGATGTTGACCCCCTCCCCCTTTCTCAATCACCGGGGAGGGTTCTTCTGGGTTTTGGAGTCAATGACTGTTTGTTTGGAAATAACTCCTTTTAGGATCTTTGGTATAGAGGACTTGTCATTTCTGGTATTTGCAGATATTGAAGCTGTTTTCTTCCTGAGTATAGGATCAAGAAGAGGCTTTGGAACACCAGGAAGTTTAGTTCTGATTTATTCAAAACACTTCTTTTCTTTTGCGAGGCGATGTCCTTTTTCGTATATCGAGTTGTCCTTGTACCCGATGTACTTGACGATTTTGATCACCATTGTTGTAGGCGATGTCTGTACTCGTGTCCACAGTGATTCGTTGTTCTTTCAATACACTGTTGTTATCCACAAGAATCCCTTTGCAGGGGACTGTCGTTGTAGGTAATATCCGTACTTGTGTCCACAGTGATTCGTTGTGCCTACGAGGTACTCACTGTTGTTATCCACAAGTTGGTTGTATCCATTTACGAGGACTCGTTGCGTCCGCCACGAGCTCCTGGAACTGTTCGTAGGAGACCCATTGTTTCCTACATTATGCCCACCTGTCACCAATCTCAGGTGGTTGTTTTGATGTATTTGCTTATAGGGAGGCGGATCCTCCATCATTGGTCTCCTGTGTCGCCATCTCAATCAACAGGCATGGCGCTTTTGACTTCGTAGGGACTGTTGTAGGAATTCATGCATCGAGGTCTTGTTCATCACGAGTCCCCGGTTATTTGTTTGTATTGAATTATGGTTCAGGCTCTTGATGAACCTTATTTGAATCTCATTTCAAACGGAAGATCGTCGTTGCATCTTATGAAGCAAATAGGCTTGTTATCTTTGATTAGCATCACATTAAGAGGCCGGTCCTCCTTTGTTGGTTGCATTTTAAGTAGACCGTGAAAACTGCTTCAAGCTTTGCCTTCAATGATCTTAAACATTCAATCGATACAACCCAATGCCACAGAACAACCAGCAAGAACACCTCAGTAAATGAAAAGCCACAGAGAGCGATTCAAACGAGAATGTACAGGTCTTCTTGAAGTCCAACTCAAGTTCTTGCTTGAGTTCAAATTGATTTGAATTTGGGTTCAATATGAATTTGAGTAAGAGTTCATAACCCCCACTTAATGTTATATAGTTCGAGCTCAGAGTACAAGTTCAAGTGTCCCATGCAGTCCAAGTCCTCAAATTCAAGTACAGGTTTAAGTGCTTGTTCCAGGTCTTCTGAAAAGTATAATTTCATATTCACTTTTATTCGAAGTCTTCTGGGATCTTTTTGAGTTCAATTGCTTGTTCAAATGATTTGAATTGGGCTTCAGCTTGATTTTATTTCATTTGAATTTGGTCTTTAGAAATCATTTGAATTTTGGTTCTGATTTAGGTCCACAAGTCCTTTGTTCTTGTACAGGTCCTCTGCTCATTTGGTTCAAGTTTCGTACATTTCTGTTCAAGTACATGTCTTCTACATTGTCGCCCAAGAAGGTCTTCAAATTGTTCAAGTCTCGTGTACTTCAGTGAAAATTTCGGCAGCACCCCGGCATATCCCCCGTTTGGGGGAAAATTAGGGAGCTGGGCCTTCCCACCACGCTACTAGAGCGTGTATGGTAGGTGTCCGTAGACACCGCGGCCGTACAAAATTTCATCCCACCACGCTACAAGAGCGTGTATGGGGCCTTCAGCAGTATCCGTACCAGAACAGCAGTGACGTACCAGAACAGCAGTAACTCCCCACCACGCTACAAGAGCGTGTATAGGGCTCTCCCGCCTCGTCGTATGCTTCGCATCGGGCTCCCTCCTACCGTGCTACAAGAGCGCGTATAGGTGGTTCCCCGGTCCGCTGCAAATGTCGAGGATGGGATTTGGAACATCATACCTTTGCGTAGCAGTCGTCGGCGGTGTCGGTGTCGAGGTCGAGGTCGAGGTCGAGAGCCGTCCCCACCACGCTACAAGAGCGTGTATAGGGCTTACCCGCCTCGTCGTATGCTTCGCACCGGGCTCCCTCCTACCGTGCTACAAGAGCGCGTATAGGTGGTTCTCCGGTCCGCTGCAAACGTCGAGGACGGAGTTTAAGTTAGAAATGTATACCTTGAAGTCCGGCAGGGAGTAGTCGTCGGCGACTGTCGGCTTGCGGATCGAGGCATGGGAAATGTTTTATTTTGAATTAATTCAATAGTTAATATTAATTAATTATAATTAATTATAATTATATTTAATTAATTATATTTATCCTTAATTAATTATAATTAATTAAGATTATTAACTATAATTATTATAATTAACTAATATGATTAATTATAATTAACTTTCAATTAATTATAATTCATCAATATCAATTAAGTTTAAATAATTATAATTAATAAATAATAATTAACTATAATAAAAAAATATTAATTAAAACTAATTTTAATTAAAACTAATTATAATTAATTATAATTAATTATAATGATTTAATTAAAATTAATTATTAATTAATTATAATAAATATAACTAATTAAAAAGATTATAGTTAAAACTAATTATAGCTAATTAAGATTAACCATAATTAAACTTAATTAAATCATTAAACCTTCTTCTCCCTCTCTATCTCTCGAGTCGGTGGCTTCACGGGTTTGGCCGAGAAAGCAAGCGAAGGGGAGAAAGTTACCTTCACAACAAGAGCGAGCTCCCGTAGTTGCTCCCGATCAAAATGTCGATCCTTCCGATCCTACAGGAGTTTCGTTGAAGGAGCGAAGTCGGACAGCAACGGAGGAACCGGAGAAGCGGCTGGAGGGAGGAGAGGGGTTGGCCACTGGGGGAGTTCCGATCCGACAGAAGGGAGAGTCGTCAGGGTGAGCCGAGTCGGGCGGCGGTAATGGAGTCGAAGGAGAGGCGAGCTCCAGTCGTTGCTTCCGATTCGACCCAAAGGGAATGTCGTCAATGGAGCACAGTCGAACAGCCCCGAAGGAGTAGAAGAAGCGCTCGAAAGGAAGATAGGTGGCTACCTTCTCAACGAGTAAGCTCCCTTCTTGCTTTCGATCAAACTATCGTAACTTCCGTTCTCTTTTCTTTTCAATTTAACGACACAAAGTCGTGTGGGAGAAGGGACGTCGACGTGCCAGCGACGTGCGGAATTCGGCGCCGAACAGGTAATAAATTTTTTTCCTCTTTTGTTTTATACGGCGGCAGGTCAACAAATGCCCCCCAACAAATGTGGTAGGCGTCTGGAGCGGGCCACGTTTGTTGCATGCTGATTGACCCTGTGGATCTCTAGATATCTATTCTAGATGTCACACAAGGATTTTCATTTAGTGGATCTCCAAAAATTTACTTGGATGTCACACAAAAAAAATTTCTTCTCCAGATGCTCTTCTAGATTTATCCACATATGGTTGATATCCTGTCAAAATTTTAAATATTTATTTGGGGATCTCGGCATATAGCACGATGTCAACCCAAATAAATATTTAAAATGCCCCCAATCTTTAGGGATATTTGTAGATGTCATCTAGGGTGCTCATTCTGCAGCTTTTGCTAGCGTCCCGAGATTTAGATTCCTTCTGTCCTGTGTTTTGTGCTACGGACTTGGTGAAGGGTTGTCTGATTTGTCTTTGCTGACTTGTCAGAATTTTTATTTTCCTTCTGCCCTATGCTTCTAGCTTTGGCGGACTTGATGAAGGAGTAGATGCCAATGACCTAAACCCTTAGGCTTGTATTAGGTCGATGGCGAAAAGACATCGGTCCAGAGCTTTGTGCATAACGGACTTATTGATGATAGGATCCACTTAGTTCAGCCTTGTGAACTTTGGGATAATTTTCTTCGGTCCTTTGCTTTGTGCTTTGACGGACTTGTTGAAGAAAAATTCCTTCGATCCTCGCTTTGTGCTTTACGAATTTGTTGAAGGATTTACAGGTTTTAGATTCAGTTGATAGTACCGAATGTAGGTAGTATCTTGATCCTTAACCACTTGAGAAGACTTTAATCTGAGTTACTTGAGTTCATCAGATCGGGGGAGCTGGAATTTGACAGCTCTTTGTCCTCTGGTCGCTGAGATGGGGGTTCCTCTACTGCGGCCTTTCTTATGGCTTGTTGAGTAGACGGAGCTGCCAGCAATCCGGCCATATTTGGGCTTGTTGGATCCAACCTTTTACACCCATTCAGGCTTCAGACTTGAGCTATGGGAATTGCGCTTCCCAATGCTGATTTTACTGAAGTTGACAGATTCGGAGTCATCCTTCGTAGTTTTAGATCTTGGAGCCTACGAACATTCAGTAGCTGCTCGAGACTCATCTTCTTCAACTGGAACTTTGATTTTCCAGTCATTTTGGAGAATTTTGTAGACTACGATCACTTGAACTGGTCGAGTCAAATTAGCCTTCGTACTTTCTTCAGTCCCTACTGACGGGTTGACGAAGTGGGGGTTCCGCTACTACGGCCGTTCTTATGGCTTGTTGAGTAGACGGAGCTGCCAGCGATCCGGCCATATTTGGGCGTGTTGGATCCGACCTTTTACACCCATTCGAACCTTAAGCTTCAGGTTGTTGGAAAACTTCAAGCTTCTTCGGCTCAATTTTGTAGAAGTGTGTAGCCACAAAAGTCTCTTTCTTGGCCTTTGAGTCTTGGTTTTGTTGGAGAATGTGTTGTCTCGATCTTTGAGAGATCACCTGCATAGGCTTTAAAAAAGAAGTCTTTGTATTCTTTAGCACAAAGTAGCATTTGAATTGATAATTTTAAATATTTATTCGGGGATCTCGGCATGCAGCGCGATGTCGACCCGAATAAATATTTAAAATGCCCCCTGTCTTGAAGGGTCATTTTAGAGCAGAATAGAATTGGAATCTTGAAATTTTAAATATTTATTCGGGGATCTCGGCACGCAGCGCGATGTCGACCCGAATAAATATTTAAAATGCCCCCAGCCTAATAGGAGGATTTTGAAATGTATTCTCATAACATAAGAGAATTTTAAAATATGAAATGTATATGCTAATAAACAGACATGAAAGCATAATATACTAAACATAGCATTTTATGCGTAGTATTTCTTCAGGTAACGGCCATTGATCAGCGGCATGGGCCTTTGACCATTCAGATCGATGAGTTGATAAGCTCCTCCTTGAAATACCTTCTCGATGACGAAAGGTCCTTCCCAGTTGGAAACAAATTTGCCACCAATTTTTCTGTGCGGGATGATTGGCCTTCTCTGCACCAGGACCAATTCTCCTTCTTGAAATGATCGAGGACGAACCATTCGATCAAAGGACTTTGTCATTCTTGCTCGTTAGATCTCCAGGTTCTGCTGAGCTTGTAACCTGATTTCATCGAGTGCATCGAGCTCCTCCATTCTTGGACGAGCATTTTGTTCTTGAGTCAGCTCATTCTGGACAGCAACTCGAAGAGATGGAAGTTCAACTTCTAGCGGCAGTACAGCCTCAACTCCAAATACTAGAGAATAAGGAGTGGCTTTAGTTGGCGTTTTGTAAGTTGTACGATACGCCCATAGCGCTTCTGCCATCTTCGTATGCCACTCTCTTTTGTTCTTGGAGAGAATCTTTTTTAGCAATTTCACTAACGTTTTGTTGAAGGCTTCAGCCAAGCCATTTGCTCTTGGATAATATATAGAGGAATACTGCCAATCGATTTTGTGCCGATCAACGAACTTATAGATTTTTGTACTTTTAAATGCAGTTCCATTGTCTGAAATTATGAGACGTGGCACACCAAATCTGTAGACGACATTATGGGTGAAGAAGTTGATCACATGCTCGGACGTAACTTCTTTAAATGGGACTGCTTCTGCCCACTTTGAGAAGTAGTCGGTTGCTGCCAAGATGAAGTGGTGTCCTGCTGATGACGGCGGATCTATCGGCCCAATAATATCAGTACCCCAACATTCAAATGGCCAGGATGCTATTGTAGGGTGCAGCGGATTTGGCGGTTGATGTATAACATCACCGTGGATCTGGCACTCATGGCACCTCTTAGCATGATTGATACAATCTCTGACCATTGTCGGCCAATAGTAGCCCATTCTTTTAATTTTGATTGCCATCTTGGGACCTGATTGGTGTGCTCCACAGAGTTCTTCATGAACTTCTGCCATAACTTTATCAGCTTCTTTGGTCCCTAGGCACCTTAGCCACATTTGATCGAAAGCACGTCGATACAATGTGTTGTTGACAAATGCATATCGTAGCGCTCTCTTCTTGATTTGAGCAGCTAGTGATTTGTCTGTTGGCAATTTACTTTCTTTAAAGTAATCAATGAAAGGCAGTCTCCAGTCATCTTCTTCCTCGACTTCTAGACAATGCCACCATGATTCTGAAGTTTGACTGGCCTTTCGTCTTTTCTTAGGAACTTGATGTTCTTCAAGTTGATCTTCGAGATCAATTGGTTGGGGAGGTTGAGGATCAACTGGAGTTGTATCATGCTGGCTTGAATTTGGTATTCCCTCTGCCTGTGGGAATTGTAATAATGCTGGCTCTAAGATCCGTCGATTGTGCACCATAATTATTATAGGCCATTCGTCGTCCATATTCGCCATTTCTTTAGCCAATTTAGCAAGAGAATCAGCTTTGCCATTTTGACCTCGGGGAACTTGAGTTAGTTTGACAACTGGAATTTGCTTCATAAGCTCAAGAACTCGCCGATGATAACAGGCCAACTCGAACTTGGTGATTTTGTAAACTCCCAGCACTTGATTTACAACAAGTTGAGAATCACCGAAGATTTGGAGATTTTGAATTCGGACATCGATTGCAATCTCCAATCCTGCTATTAGGGCTTCATATTCAGCCTCATTATTGGTCCGAGGTTCAGTCAAACTGAATGAAAATCTCATTATGCCTCCCTCGGGTGCTACGAAAATGATTCCAATTCCGGCTTGAGCCTTTTCGAGATTTGGAGGCCGAGCACGCTTGATTGACGATGCACCGTCAAAGTACATTTCCCATACTCGTAGCATCTCATCTTCTTCAACGTTCATGATCTGCTCGTCAGGTAGATCATCGTTGAGCGGTGAATCTGCAGAGATAGGATGTGCTGCAAGAAAGTCTGCTAACACCTGCCCTTTCACTGCCTTTTGAGGGACATATGTGATATCAAACTGCAGGAGTATCACTGCCCACCTTGCCAAACGACCTGTCAACGCTGGTCTTGTCATCAAGAACTTCAACGGATCGATCTTTGATATCAAGGTGATTTTGTGAGACAACATATAATGGCGGAGCTTCTGCACTGCGAAGATCAGGGCCAAGCAATGCTTCTCGATTGGAGAGTAGCGGGTTTCTGCTCCTATCAACCTCCGACTGATGTAGTAGAGTGCATTCTCCTTGTCTTCTTCATTATGCTGGGCCAATAGTGCTCCGAGGGACTCTTCTAGTGCTGCCGTATACAGTATAAGAGGCTTCCCCGGGATTGGCGCCGCGAGAATAGGAGGATTCAACAGATATCTTTTGATGCTGTCAAATGCTTCTTGGCACTCTGCGTCCCATTTGAAACGGACATCTTTCTTCATTAGTTTTGAAAATGGCTGGCACCTACCTGACATATTCGATATAAATCGCCGAATGAAAGCCAACTGCCCTTGTAAGGAGCGGAGTTGCTGAAGGTTCTTTGGAGGTGGCATCTCCACGATCGCCTTGATCTTGTTGGGGTCGACTTCGATGCCTCTATGTCGAACAACGTACCCTAGGAATTTCCCTGAGGATACCCCAAATGCACACTTAAGAGGGTTCATCTTCAGATCATACTTTCTGATCCTTTCGAACACAATTCTCAAGTCATCTAAATGGTCTTTTCGGTCCATGCTCTTTATGACCAAGTCATCTACATAGCATTCGACCTTTTGATGGATCAAATCATCAAATATACGAGTCATCGCCCGCTGGTAGGTGGCACCAGCGTTCTTCAGGCCGAAGGGCATGACTGTGTAGCAGAATATGCCTATAGGCGTTCTGAATGATGTATGTCTTTCATCTTCATGCGCCATTTTGATTTGATTGTAGCCCGACGACCCGTCCATGAAGGAGAATATATCATAGTTGGATGTATTGTCAACTAGAAGCTCTGATACTGGAAGCGGAAAGTCATCTTTCGGGCATGCCTTATTGAGGTCCCTGAAGTCGATGCAGATACGAATCTGGCCATTCTTCTTCTTTACAGGAACGATATTGGCAATCCAGTCGGCATATTTCTCTTCTCGAATAAAGCCTGCTTCTATGAGCTTCTTCGTTTCTGCAATCACCTGTTCTTCAATCTCCAATCTCATTCTCCTTGGAGCTTGCTTGACAGGTACTGCATCAGGCTTGATTGCTAATCTGTGAACTGCCACATCAGGGGATAAGCCAGGCATCTCAGCATATGTCCAGGCAAAGCAGTCCCTGAATTCACATAGTAACTCTTTTATTTCTTCTACTTAATCTGTTGGTAGAAGAGAACTAATGAAGGTTGGGCGAGGGTCTTCCTCAGTTCCCAAGTTAACTTCTTTTAGCTCATCCATAGTTGCTGCCTGCCCACCATCTTCTAGTTCTTCTGGTGCAGGCTCAGCTTCTACGGGTTGATCATCATAAGCATTGGTTTCGTATGTTTCTTCAGCACCATCATCATCGTATTTGATTTCTCCGCATATGATTGCTTGACAAGTCTCTTTCTGGAGGAATTTTCTTTTGATGAATCCAATACCTTTATATGCGTCTGTATCCTTCTGCCGTAACGGACGCGGACTCCTCCCATACCAGAGGCCCAAACTTGTACGAAGTTGTCGCTTGGTGGTAGGAATATTAATTTGCTTTCGTAGCATTCTTTGAATATTCTTGGTATTGAATTTGGGTAGCCTCGTAGGAAATAATTCTTCGGAGTCGAGGAGCATGCAATCCCAATCATGATTCTCCTCTTCACGAACTCCCGTAGAATATAGCACATTCTTTGGCACAGTCCATTTTTTACGAGGAGGCAGATAAAGAGTTGAGAGTTCTTCAATTTTATGAACCCCACGCGAAATGATTTCCTTGAAATGTTGCAAGGGAACACGTGTGACCACGAGTACGCTGTCTGAAATTAACAGACTGTCTATTCTTCTGGTGAACACACTCTGCACTGAATTCATATCGATTGAGTCGTAGTCATAATCATCATTTGAAAATTCAATCTGCCTACTCCATTCATCCGTGGACTGGCATATTTTTCGAGATTTGGCAGGAGTAACATTATCTTCATCCGTGTCACTCCCAAGATGAGGTACATTCTTCTTTTGTTTAGGAATGATTGATGATTTAGGAAGAGTTGGCGTCGCTTTCTTTCTTCCTACACGCTTCTTCTCATCTTCTTGCTTGGGTTTCTTTGCAGCCTTAGAATTTGATGCTCTAGCCTCAAGAGAACTTGACGACTTTTGCTTCTTTGGCATGAAGTACTTTGCATCTTCATAAATTGTTACTTCATGTACTGCAAAGGGCTGAATATCACCAGAAATTCTGAATTCTTCTCCTTCTCTGAGATACTTCATGCACTGGTGTAATGTTGAAGGGACAACGCCGTATTCATGCAGCCAGGGTCGACCCAATAGCGCCTTAAATGAGGTGTCCGCATCAATCACATGAAACTTAGCTTCCGTATGGAGTTCCCCAAATACAAGAGGAAGCATGAACGAACCAAGAGTTTTCTGCCCTTTCTCGTTAAAACCATGCACCATCAACTTGTCTTGCCCAAGATGTTCCACATCGAGGCAGAGGGATCTCAGTGCCTTAAGGCTCATAAGATTTACGGAAGATCCAGGATCAATCAAAATTCGACTGATCATCATACCGTCGCTCTCTGCCGTAACATACAGAGGGCGGTTGTGATCTGCCGTTCCAAGCATCATATCATCATTAGCAAAAGTAATGAGGGGCTCATTTCGAGCTTGCAAGACTTCCGTCAAGTTGCGCTCAGCAAAATATGCCTCATATCTTTCGGGGTCCTTAAGAGCTTGGATCAAAGTTTCTCGAAGGTCTTTAGACATCAAGAGGGCATCATATATGCTGAGTTGTGCTGGGATCTTCCTCAAGTGGGATAAGATATTGTAATTTATCCCCTTAGATGAAGTCTCTTTCTTCTTGGAGTCATTTAGGATAATATCTTCATTGATAATTATCTCTTTTCCTTTATCTTTGTTAGGAATCCCCTTCTTTGGTGGAGGTGACAGTACTTTGCCACTCCTCAACTGCACCTGGGCCACCTCATCTGATTCAGACTTATTTGATGAAGCATTCTCTTCAGAGTCAGCCATTGTTGTGTCTGGGGATTCATCTGTAGACTCTGAATCGTCTCCCAACTTCACTTGTTTCATTTGTGATTCTATGCTTGGATCTGAATCTTCATCGTCTGGAAAACATAGATCTTCTGAACTGAATTCCATTGATGATACCATTAGACAGAATTCAGGGGCCGCTTCTTTAGCGTATTTTTCCCTTTCTGCTATTTTTAATGTTGCTGAGATGACTCGGCATATCTCCGTAGGAAGAGATTCATCTTCAGCTTCTTCTTCCTTTTCATCTATTTTAAGCTCTTCCATAAAATCACTGAGCTTAATAGGCCTCCTGATAGTCTGGTAATATTCACCTAAACTATCAATAGCCTTTTGAGTTGCAGTCTTCTTCGCCACAGGCTTCTTCAACTTGGCTTTCTTCTTAGAAGACTTCGTCTTTGCTTTGCCAGACTTTGACGAGCTAGCTTGGACAGGTTGTTGTTTAGAGGTGGATGCTTGTGACACAGGCAACCATTTTAAATGTAGTATTGGCTCAGTAGGAGACTTCCATTTGACACCAGGAACTCCTTCAAGCTGTTTCAACATCTTTGTTGTCTTCTTGGAAACCACCGTTTCCCATTGTTCACCTTGAATAAGTTCTTTCATTTTTTCTTTAAGCGGGAGTACGGAAGAGGACGTGACTATCCGGGTGGATTCTTTTCTGGGACGAACCAACACATTATCTGATAATGTCAGTTCTCCCCTCTTGTACATTTTTTCTAACCAATCTTTGAAGACATAACAATCTTCAATTGGCAATTGGATGGCTAACTACCCGATGATATGGGCAGTAGTTTGGGTCGCCACTGTATTTGGACTCTTCAGGTCTTTTGCATTCTGGCAATTCTAGACCGTTCTTGAGTGCTTGTCGAAATAGTTTAGCGACACTCTCCCTTTTAAATGAATATTCTTTATTCATTTTCTCCTTGAGGGAAGGGAACGTTCTATCACCAGTTCCTGTGGGTTGCCTCTGGTGCTCTCCTCCACCAGGAAAGACTCGAGGTTTGTCATTTCCTCCAATAACCAACTTTGGTTGAGGGTTTGGATTGTAAACTTGCTTTGATTTTTCTTCATATTGCATCGGCTGCTTTCCTTTATCCACATTATATACTACCTTTTTACCTTTATCAGGTCTAGGAGGGAATGCGGAGTAAACATCATTTCTTTTAGCATCAGGAGCTTTAGCCTTTTTGGATTTATCAGGGTAGCTTTCAGACTTTGATAAGTTTAACTTCTCAAATTTTGCCACCCTATCCAACAGATCTTGGAAAGTAGTAATTGAAGCCATGCATAAGAAGGGTTGCATTTTATCATCAATGTTTCCCATCAGTAATTGAACTGCATGTTCTTCTTCTAGTTGCTGCTCGCACTTCATGCTGAGATTGCGCCAGCGTGTTATGTATCTCGTTACTGATTCATCCTTTCTCCTTTTATCAAGGGCAAGATCAGCAATGGTAGTCTTCTCTATTGCACTGGCAAATCTTTTCACGAACAAGGCCTCTAATTCTGCGAAGGTCTTCAGAGAATCATTTGGCAGCTCGGCATACCATTCGAAAGCAGTTCCACTCAAGCTGCTTACGAATTGCCTGAATAGCAGAGCATCATTACCCCCTGTGTTCCCACAGGTTGCTTTGAACTGCGCCAGATGCTGTCTGGGATTTTTATTGCCATCGAAAATATTGAACTTCGGCACAGAATATCCCTTTGGATATGGCACCTGATCGTACTCTGCTGGGTACGGGCGACCTTTTCCTACCAACTTCTCTGCCTGTTCAGCAGCTATAATGGCCTTGATCTTTTCACTGATTATGCCTTCCAACTGTGATGCAGTTACAGGTTCAGAGGCATTCGCCACATTTTGGGGAGTGCGTTGGCGGGTAGGATCATCGTTCTTATCGCCACCTTCAGGTATACCTTTCACTCCTGAAGCTTGGTGTGCTTGAGAATTTTGAGGATTAGCAGATTGGTTGATGGGTTGAGCCGGTGCAGGGCCCACAGAAGTGGTTTTCTGCATCATCTCCATCATGGCCGTCATCTGAGTCATCATCTCAGTCATTTTATCATTCAACTGAGAGATTTCTTTATCTTTCCTTCGCATCTGTCGCCTCATTTGATTTCTCATTTCAGCGAGTGTGATGTCTTCGCCAGCAAAGGGATTTTCTCCGACCTCTTCTTCTTCCTCATCTCCTTCTTCTGAGGAGCGAGCACTTCGGCTGGCAATAGATCTAGCCCTGTGGCGACGTCGATAAACACGTACGCGCGGCTGTGATTGTTGGTCTTCTTCATCACCATCATCATCTTCAACATCAATGTGGCTGACCATACGAACCATTTCGATCTCCATAGTATCATCATCATCATATTCTTTTTCATCTTCTCGTACCTGAATTTTTGAGCGGCGTCGCCATTGAATTTCAAGCTCTTGACTTGGAATGATTACTTCTTCGATCTGCGGACAACGATCGAAATGAACTTCCACTTTGGCTGAAGTAGGAGAATGACGGGATCTCCTGGAAGACTCTCCAGGATGTCGACTGTCATTATAATTGTCGTCATTATGGGCCTTCCTTTGGACCCATTTCTGACGAGTTTTGTTGGCAGGGGCGGATCTCCGAGAGACAGCTCCGGATGTCACGCCTGGTCTATCTTTTTCTTCAAAAATCTTTTCCTTTCGAGGCTTCGGCCTCCAAACTTGTTTGCCTTTCTGCTGGGCCCTTTCGGCGACGGATCCTGGACATGTGGTCCAAGTGTCACGCCCCAATGTGCTTCCCGCGGAAGTTGGCGTTGGTAATTTCTTTGTTTGGCTATCACAACAGACGATAGCCTCTCTCTTGGAGGAGTTCTTCGGGCCTCAACAATCAGTGGCCTCTGAAACTTCTTTTTCATTAAGCCCTTCTCCTTGACTGTCTTCAGTACACGGTGTACCCGGGCAGACAGACGTTCGGGCTCTCTTATCTTCTGAGGGGCTGGAACTTCAAGCTGACGCTCCCAAAATGATTTCTTGAGCTCACCAGAAGAGCTATTTCTTTTTATCCACTTTAGATTGGCGAACTTATTCTGAGTGGGGATATTGATCTTTGATTCTGGTGCTCGCAGATTGGAGGGATGGACTGGTACAGGTAACTGCTGAGCTCGCAGCTCTGCATTTCTCTTCCTCCTTTGCCTTCTAGTAAGCCTTCCTCCAGATGAGGAAGCACCAGTTTCATATCTCCCAGGTGCAACAGTCTCTCTGGGTAGGGCGGTGGTGTTTGCAGTCACCACAGAGATCTTTCTTCCAGTGACAACCCTCTTTGCAGTAAGGGTCTCAGGTTGGGATAGTCTTTCAAAGACAGAAGTTCTTCCTTGAGCAGTACCTCTGGCAGTAGTCCTTGCAGAATAGGATCTTCCAGAAAGTTCTTCAGAGTTTACGCCATACACAGGAACGGCTGCAGCCTTTGCAGTAGCTGCTGAGAATTCGAGCCCACCAAAGTGGATGGTGGCTCAAGTATTTCCAGTTTCAATGACAGCATTCGCCAGTTGAATTCTGGCTCCTCGTCCCAATTGGACGGTCATTGGGGTGTCCTGCATTTCCATTCTACAAAAATGAAAGACAGGAGTTAGTGATCAGAATTGATACATCACCCCACACTTTCATAACAAAGAAATAACGCAGAACCAACAGTAGAAGCAGGAAAGTTAGCATGGAATTAAAAATCCTGCTAAACGAATTTCTATTGATCTTATTTAAAAGATTCATTTTCAGGAACTTTCAGTAATGGATCTTTGGACATAAGAACCAAATGTCACATCCTAATGTTCACCATATAGAGCATAGCATTTTGGCTGCTACTATAACATTTATATGACTAGCCAAAGATGGAAAGAGAAACCATTCCCCAGCGGAGTCGCCAGAAATCTGTGGGCTCCGAAAATTCGGCCCCGGCCTCCGCTCGCTGCTTCTTATTCGGCGAGGGAGTTTTAACGAATTAAGTTCCGAGGTAAATTTTGGAAGGCAGATGGGTTTGTAGATAAGACACTACCCAGAGATTTCGCCCTCATTTTGTGAGGACTTTATGATCTGAGTTCTGGTTTCCTATAAGCGCAAGCCCCTATAGTTAATTACCCCTCCCGATAACGAGAGAGAACTTTCGATTAAGGCTAGTCGTCGATCAGATACGTATAGAATACGTGTTATCTGGCATATAGTAGCAGTAATGGATTTGAATATTTGAAATTGGATTTGGATTTGGGAATTTGGAAAGATTGGATATTTGGATATAGTTGATATTTAAAACAGAAATGGCACCATCTTGCACTTAAAGCGGATGGTGGGGGAATGGATGATAGACCCGATCAAGATCCCATGGTTCCGTCGTCCCGGGCCATCGCGGTCCCTGGTCTACTTAGTCAGAGGAGGTAGTCGACCCAACCTGACAGAAGGATCCTTGTCGGCAGCCATGGGTTGCTTCGTCCAAGGGGACCTTGTAGACCGGGGTTGGATGTTTGACTAAGGGGACAAATTTGAATCCACCTTAGCTAACAGAGGGCTTTGTGCCCTATCGATCATATCGTATTGATTCATATCTCAAGAATTTGATGCCAATAAGGAGCGTATTGGCTCTGGCCATAACCGGTATATCGTGGTGCCATTTGGCGGCGAAACCATGCGGCTCAGAGGGCCCCGGGTCGTCGTAACCGTTTATCCTGCGGTGGTCATTTAGCGGCAGACCGCCGGTTAGAGGACACGTTCCACGTCCTTACTGGAAGGAGATTGTTTTGAGAATGGATCCTAGTGATATTTTCGACTAGGCATTTGGCTCTTTGTGAGCTAGAGTTTATTTGAATTTGTCCACCCCGGCAGACTGTTGCGGAGGGTGGATGGATTTTGCTTTAAGTAATTGATGGATTTATTTCAAATTAAAATATCTTGGAATTTTGGGATTAATTTTGGATTTTTGGAGTATGGATTTTGTGTGGACACTTGAGGGGAATTTGAAATATTTGTGGACCCCTCCGGTTGAGATCTTCGTTCAACACGGCCATCATCGGGGTGTTTGGGATCATTTCCTTTTTCTAGATTGAACCTTGTCGACTCTATCTACTGGTCGATAGAGGATCGGGTTTCATAGGCTTTGTGCCTTTGTTTATGAATTTTCTTGATTTTAGGCCTTGAAGGCCTAAAAAGAATGTATTTAAACAAATACACCATTCGCTACAACAGTGTATTTTGTTAGGTAGTTCGAATCTTGTCGACTTCTATTGATTCGTATAGAAGGATCGGATTCGAACTTGAATTCACTTGTCAACCCGCGTAGCATCCATAGGCGTCACGCGTGTACCAATAACACGCTCGCCAGGGCCCATGCGGGTTGAGATTGTATTTATCCCTTGTGTACCTATGTGTATATAAACTAAGGTGCACGTGCATGGGTACTTTGAAATAATTATATACGCCTTCTGTCTGCTTGTACGAATGTTGCAGATCCGGTGGCGATTTGGTCTTGATGTTGACCCCCTCCCCCTTTCTCAATCACCGGGGAGGGTTCTTCTGGGTTTTGGAGTCAATGACTGTTTGTTTGGAAATAACTCCTTTTAGGATCTTTGGTATAGAGGACTTGTCATTTCTGGTATTTGCAGATATTGAAGCTGTTTTCTTCCTGAGTATAGGATCAAGAAGAGGCTTTGGAACACCAGGAAGTTTAGTTCTGATTTATTCAAAACACTTCTTTTCTTTTGCGAGGCGATGTCCTTTTTCGTATATCGAGTTGTCCTTGTACCCGATGTACTTGACGATTTTGATCACCATTGTTGTAGGCGATGTCTGTACTCGTGTCCACAGTGATTCGTTGTTCTTTCAATACACTGTTGTTATCCACAAGAATCCCTTTGCAGGGGACTGTCGTTGTAGGTAATATCCGTACTTGTGTCCACAGTGATTCGTTGTGCCTACGAGGTACTCACTGTTGTTATCCACAAGTTGGTTGTATCCATTTACGAGGACTCGTTGCGTCCGCCACGAGCTCCTGGAACTGTTCGTAGGAGACCCATTGTTTCCTACATTATGCCCACCTGTCACCAATCTCAGGTGGTTGTTTTGATGTATTTGCTTATAGGGAGGCGGATCCTCCATCATTGGTCTCCTGTGTCGCCATCTCAATCAACAGGCATGGCGCTTTTGACTTCGTAGGGACTGTTGTAGGAATTCATGCATCGAGGTCTTGTTCATCACGAGTCCCCGGTTATTTGTTTGTATTGAATTATGGTTCAAGCTCCTGATGAACCTTATTTGAATCTCATTTCAAACGGAAGATCGTCGTTGCATCTTATGAAGCAAATAGGCTTGTTATCTTTGATTAGCATCACATTAAGAGGCCGGTCCTCCTTTGTTGGTTGCATTTTAAGAAGACCGTGAAAACTGCTTCAAGCTTTGCCTTCAATGATCTTAAACATTCAATCGATACAACCCAATGCCACAGAACAACCAGCAAGAACACCTCAGTAAATGAAAAGCCACAGAGAGCGATTCAAACGAGAATGTACAGGTCTTCTTGAAGTCCAACTCAAGTTCTTGCTTGAGTTCAAATTGATTTGAATTTGGGTTCAATCTGAATTTGAGTAAGAGTTCATAACCCCCACTTAATGTTATATAGTTCGAGCTCAGAGTACAAGTTCAAGTGTCCCATGCAGTCCAAGTCCTCAAATTCAAGTACAGGTTTAAGTGCTTGTTCCAGGTCTTCTGAAAAGTATAATTTCATATTCACTTTTATTCGAAGTCTTCTGGGATCTTTTTTAGTTCAATTGCTTGTTCAAATGATTTGAATTGGGCTTCAGCTTGATTTTATTTCATTTGAATTTGGTCTTTAGAAATCATTTGAATTTTGGTTCTGATTTAGGTCCACAAGTCCTTTGTTCTTGTACAGGTCCTCTGCTCATTTGGTTCAAGTTCCGTACATTTCTGTTCAAGTACATGTCTTCTACATTGTCGCCCAAGAAGGTCTTCAAATTGTTCAAGTCTCGTGTACTTCAGTGAAAATTTCGGCAGCACCCCGGCATATCCCCCGTTTGGGGGAAAATTAGGGAGCTGGGCCTTCCCACCACGCTACTAGAGCGTGTATGGTAGGTGTCCGTAGACACCGCGGCCGTACAAAATTTCATCCCACCACGCTACAAGAGCGTGTATGGGGCCTTCAGCAGTATCCGTACCAGAACAGCAGTGACGTACCTGAACAGCAGTAACTCCCCACCACGCTACAAGAGCGTGTATAGGGCTCTCCCGCCTCGTCGTATGCTTCGCACCGGGCTCCCTCCTACCGTGCTACAAGAGCGTGTATAGGTGGTTCCCCGGTCCGCTGCAAATGTCGAGGATGGGATTTGGAACATCATACATTTGCGTAGCAGTCGTCGGCGGTGTCGGTGTCGAGGTCGAGGTCGAGGTCGAGAGCCGTCCCCACCACGCTACAAGAGCGTGTATAGGGCTTACCCGCCTCGTCGTATGCTTCGCACCGGGCTCCCTCCTACCGTGCTACAAGAGCGCGTATAGGTGGTTCTCCGGTCCGCTGCAAACGTCGAGGACGGGGTTTAAGTTAGAAATGTATACCTTGAAGTCCGGCAGGGAGTAGTCGTCGGCGACTGTCGGCTTGCGGATCGAGGCATGGGAAATGTTTTATTTTGAATTAATTCAATAGTTAATATTAATTAATTATAATTAATTATAATTATATTTAATTAATTATATTTATCCTTAATTAATTATAATTAATTAAGATTATTAACTATAATTATTATAATTAACTAATATGATTAATTATAATTAACTTTCAATTAATTATAATTCATCAATATCAATTAAGTTTAAATAATTATAATTAATAAATAATAATTAACTATAATAAAAAATATTAATTAAAACTAATTTTAATTAAAACTAATTATAATTAATTATAATTAATTATAATGATTTAATTAAAATTAATTATTAATTAATTATAATAAATATAACTAATTAAAAGATTATAGTTAAAACTAATTATAGCTAATTAAGATTAACCATAATTAAACTTAATTAAATCATTAAACCTTCTTCTCCCTCTCTATCTCTCGAGTCGGTGGCTTCACGGGTTTGGCCGAGAAAGCAAGCGAAGGGGAGAAAGTTACCTTCACAGCAAGAGCGAGCTCCCGTAGTTGCTCCCGATCAAAATGTCAATCCTTCCGATCCTACAGGAATTTCGTTGAAGGAGTGAAGTCGGACAGCAACGGAGGAACCGGAGAAGCGGCTGGAGGGAGGAGAGGGGTTGGCCACTGGGGGAGTTCCGATCCGACAGAAGGGAGAGTCGTCGGGGTGAGCCGAGTCGGGTGGCGGTAATGGAGTCGAAGGAGAGGCGAGCTCCAGTCGTTGCTTCCGATTCGACCCAAAGGGAATGTCGTCAATGGAGCACAGTCGAACAGCCCCGAAGGAGTAGAAGAAGCGCTCGAAAGGAAGATAGGTGGCTACCTTCTCAACGAGTAAGCTCCCTTCTTGCTTCCGATCAAACTATCGTAACTTCCGTTCTCTTTTCTTTTCAATTTAACGACACAAAGTCGTGTGGGAGAAGGGACGTCGACGTGCCAGCGACGTGCGGAATTCGGCGCCGAACAGGTAATAAATTTTTTTCCTCTTTTGTTTTATACGGCGGCAGGTCAACATGATGTTAGACTACTTATTGACAATTTAATTAAGTTAATGTATTTTTTTGAAGTTATGAAAATTTGTTTCAGTTTTAACTCTCAACTTTCAAACGTGCTTTTTCTTGGCTTAAAGGGCTTCTCTAAAAATACTTTATTTTTTTCCTTATTTTCTTATTTCTTTTCTAATATTCTACTGTTCATATCATGAGATAAATACTGGAAGAAACATTTAGTGTTATACCCTAACCAAGTTTAAAAGGATCATTTTTTTGCTTGTTTTTATTATAGGTACTTTGAAAGCATGAAGAGGGACTATGGAATGGTACCTAATATGAAGCATTGTGCTTGCATTGTTGATCTCTTTGGTCGATCTGGGAGGCTTGATAAGGCTGAGAAATTCATAATGGATTCTGGCTTTCAAGATGATCCCATTGTGTGGCGATCATTGTTGAGCTCCTGTCGAATTCATCATGACATTGAAAGAGGTAGACAAGTGGCAGAGAGGTTAATGCAGCTTGATCCCAATGCTTCTGCTACCTATGTCATTCTCTACAATATGTACTTGGATTCTGGTAGACGATCTATGGCTTTAAGAACAAGAGAGCTAATGAAAGAAAGAGGGGTGAAAAAGGAACCTGGACTTAGTTGGATTGAGATGGGAGGATCAATTCATTCTTTTGTAGCAGGTGACAAGATCCATCCCCGAAGACAGGAAATATATGCATGGCTGGAGGAGATGATTTCAAGGATAGAGAGGCTGGGTTATGTCAGAAATGCAACTTCAGAGTCAGATGACTTAGGCTTAGAGCAGAAGGTGAATTTGTTAAACTGTCATAGTGAGAAGTTGGCAGTGGCACTTGGAATATTATCATTGCCGAAAGCAGCTCCCATCAGGGTGATGAAAAACTTGAGGGTGTGTGTGGATTGCCACACAACAATGAAGTTATTCTCGGCAGTTGAAGGAAGAGAGATTGTGTTAAGGGACCCAATTCGATTTCATCGGTTTAGAGATGGTTCATGCTCTTGTGGTGACTATTGGTAGCTGGATAATAACATGAGTGATACATTACACCCCACCCCAAGTTGTTCTGCCTTGAGTGCCACCAAGAGGGAGTAGTAGGTTGGGGTGTCAAAAATTGACACGACCCGAAATCTGATCCAAAAAAATCAGGATTCGGGTCTAGCCGTTTTTGAAAAGGGTCGGGTTCTGATTTCTGACCCGTTTGAAAAACGGGTCTGGTTCGGGTTAACCCGACAACCCGCGGGTCGATCCGAACTCGACCCGTTGACCCGAATTGACACCCCTAGTAGCAGGAGTGGGAAACTGGTCGTTGTAAGCTTATTGTGAACGTATGTTTATCCTGATCCTTCAACTTTTAAAATGAAGGGTTTAGTCTGCAACCGAGTTGTTACATAGAGATTACTGAAGTCTTTGAACAGAATTAGCATTCAAAACTTGTTGGAAATTTGATTGGAACCATAAAATATCAGTATCGCAATCTGACAACCATCAGTAACAGAGCATAACTTGTTTTGAGATGGTATTAGAGATGTTTCTAAAACAAATTTACTTGACAAGGGAACAAAATAAAAAGGTAATGAATGTTTATGAAATATTTTCCTCTTCCTATTGTCACAATACCTTTCTTATGGATGTTGCTTCAATGAGCAGTAAGAGGTGATTGTTTCATCTTACACTCTTGAATGCAACCAGGCTTTTCCTAGTAAAAATGCGTACGATACTTTGGAATTCATTCATAAATAATACAGGCTCTCATTTTCTTTTATTTGTTAACATATGACATCACTTGTTTTGTTCTAATTGATTATGATAACTTATAAGAGGCAAGCTTTCAGCTATCAACTCTTCTAGGGAGAAATGTGTATTTATTAAGATGCCTCTTGATGGATTTCGACTTTTTATTCTGTGCGGACACTGGACGGAGAGAACCGTCCGGTTTTCTCTATGTCTACAGTAAAAGCATAGTCAAAGCGTAGCTACTACAATAACTGTGTTTTTATAATAGACAGAGAGAAAACCCGGACGATTCTCTCCGTCCGATGTTCGCACAGAATAATCTCTCCTCTTGATGAGATGCAAATGTTGGATTGTTGCTTTGTGTCTTGTTTTTGACCATTTTATTCACACATCTTGCTTATGCTTTGAATGGAAACATAATGGTTTAATCGATTGAGAAGGTTGGACTATGCCTAACTTCAGCTTCCCTTACATCTGTTTTGATTAACTATTTTCTTCGTCTAGACAGCTAGTGAGAAGTGTTTTTTCACAAAAACCCTTACCCATATAAATTTTAATGCTAATTTTGATGGTTGTTGTCAGGTGTTTACCCCCCTCGTATCTTCAAGTGAATGACTATTGTTGTTAGGTTTTTATGGTCTAACCATTACTAACTTCAACTTAATATCTTTTCTTCATGCTTTAGCTGGCTGACTTTGCTGTAAATTTCTGTCATGGCTAGATGGATTCATGCCGGTTTCATGAAGATGCTCAATTTAATAGAAATTTGAAGGTGCATATTTGTCAGAAGCTCAACAGGTGAGCTTTAAATTGTTTTGTTTTTAGTTTACACTGTATTTTCTTTTCATTTTATGATTCAACATGCATATGATGTTGATCCTATAGAAAAAGTATTTTGTTCTCCAATATTTTAGCTTTCCCTTTAGGTTTGGATAGCTTTAGTAAGGTCCAATCTAGGTTTCAACTTCCAGAATTTTCATATTTTCCAAGATTTTACAATTTTTACGTGCAGTTTTCCTTCAAGTATTAGCAATTGAACTCAAATAAGTTCATGTACTCGATCACTTGTATAATGCCTTGCCTAAGAATCATCAACTATTCATGTAACTTTATATCATAGTTTTTAGGACAATACTTAGCCCTTAGCATGTGATGGTCGCTAAGATCTAAACTAGGAAACTTATATCTTTTTATCACCTAAACATCAATCAGAACTTACTAATTTCATGAACATAATATAACCAATAAAAAAAATAATAAATACATTTATGTTCATTTTATAATTACACCTTGATCTAGAGTTCCTAAAATAACACATATATGATAATCATAATGTAGCCAAAACCATCCCGAGTTCCTAAAAAATTTGTATACAAAATAATTTGCTTTTCAAAACAGTAAAAAAATTATCCAAAAGAAAGCCTAAAAATATTATGATCGAGCTTTTATTTTCCTTTTTCTTAAATGATCATGTTTTTCCCCTTTTCGGGCTTCAAATTGACTTACCATTGATGAAATAAACTTTACTTATTGGTTCATTTAACACATATTTAGCATTTTTGAATTAAATATAAATTAGCTCAATAAATTCACCATCATATTTTCTAGAAGACAATAATACAAGTAATACATGTGGCCCCCATCATCTAAAGTAGATATATCTAAAACTATTTTTTTGGACCCCACAAACTCTCTCCATAAAATAAGAATTGATGGCCACAATTTAAAAATGTGTGCTCTCAAAGCCCTTTGATTTTCAAAAGGGCTGTGCTCCACCAGTGGCTATGATGCCTCAAAGCCATCAACATCATTATCTCTCCACTTTTCACACGATTCCATTATGTTAATAATTCTTGTGGTCGCAAAAGAAAATACATCCTTTAAAGCTTATCTTTTATAATTCGTATCGATTTAATTAACACATGAAAGCATGGAGCACCCACTCTTAACCTTGTCACTTTCTTGTGCTCTGCTGACGATATTAAAATGGAGCACTGAGGGTTCTTTCCAGAGGCTTCAAGCTCTGGTGAGTTAGGTTTTGAAATGGACTTGAATGATTGAGGTGCGTTTAGTTGGAGATCTACTAAAAATCAACAGGTCCCCTATCTAAGATTATTTTGATTAGTTTTGATGAAGGTTTGATTATTCAGAAAAATTTTAATGAAAAAAGAAATGGATCACAACATATATATTTATATGAATTATTGTCTTTGTTGCGTCATGGAATATTTGCAGCAGTAGAAAAATGTAAATTTTAACGTCTTAGTTTTGTACGAAGATCCAACACACAATCAGATAAAAAGGATGGTGTAGCATTCATAAGAGATACTAAGATTTTTACGTGAAAATCCTAAAAGGGGAAAACCCATGAGGTATAGCCCAATTTGAATGAATCACTAGTATTTACAATTTTTTTTTTTTTTTTTTTTTTTTTTTTTTTTATCACTAGTATTTACAATTGATTACAAATGAGGCCCTTTATTGAAGGGTAGGCCATGGCTTGATGTAACAAGTATACATCATATGGAGTATGTTATTTGTTATATGGTGAAAATAGGAAGAATCATTGTTTACGTGTTCGTTTGATCGGAAGGATCATATTTGGTGGGCAATGGAGGTCAGAAAGAACATTGTCCAGTAACGGAGGTCAGAAGGACCATTATCTGGCGGGCAATGGAGGTCAGAAGGACCGTAGTCAGCGAGCAACAAAGGTTGGATGGACCGTTGTCTAGTGACAGAGGCGAGCTTAGTGAACTTTCTATGTAGGTTCATGCCGATCAAAGAAGTTTTTTTACAAATACTTCACCTATATAGAAAGTTCACTAATTCACGAATTTCATAATACAGAAGCACTCAAATCAAATTATATATATATAACCATATGAGCAATGGTTGAAAATTTCAAGAATTAATTGAATGAATAAATACTCTCCAGATCTTATATGGTTGTAGACAAGTCGAGCAGCTCGATAAGACAAATTAAGACAAACTTACATACACATCACATATGCACATATGCAAGGTTCGAACACAATACATCTTAGTTGATAGCCAAAATTTCTAACAAACAGATCTAGGCGAGCCGCGTTCAACCTGAAAGATAAACATCTCAACCATATAATTCAACCACTACAGGAAAACTAACAATTACCGACGGACTGACTATGCCGGTAACGTAAAATTTTGAAGGAAACATTACGTTTTCCATCGGATTTACATACGTCGATAATTTTCGCGTCGATAAAAAATTTCTGACGTAAATAATACACCGGAAACCTTTCCGGCGTACTTTTTGACACACAAACGGCGAAAAAATTGATGGTAGTTACGTCGCTTCATCTTCACATATTCCGGCATTAGATACGTCGAAATTACCGGCATAAAAATTTGCCAGTGATTCCGGCGGAAGTAACGTCGCAAAAATATGCCAAAAACAAAATGATGGAGATAACCAGCGCATTGTCCGCCGGAAAGGCCGGCGTATAAATACGCCGAAAATCTATATAGAATTCGTTGTATCGTCATTTCTAACGGATTACGGACGTTTTGTCCGTAATTATGATCTTCCTATAATTATCGCAATTTTAAGTGCCCAAACTATCTAAGTTGACTCTCTCTAATCTTATCTTCCAATGGAGCTAGTCCAACCTTATCACATATATGCTCATTTTGGAACCTATCTCTAAGAGTAAATCCACTCATCCACCTAACTATTTACATCATATGCAACATTATGAATGATAGATCCAAGGTATCTAAAACATGTACTCTTATTAACAACTTGCTCGCCCAAAATCACAATCCCCTCACTAGGTCTAGTACTGCAACTCCCTCTCTAGTCGTATCAACATGAATAATATCATCAGCAAAAAGATACACCAAGGTACATCCTCTTGCAAATGTCTAGTGAAAAAATACATGAAAAAATAAAATCTTACAGTGGATTATCTTAAAAATAGCAGCGGAAGTCGAGGACTATGGTGGCGAACATCGGCAAAGTAGGTCGAAGTCCGTTGGGTGAAGGGTCGGTCTCGGCAGCGGCGACGTTCGGCTGAGGTGATGGAGGTGAGATGAAAGAAGGGAAACATCATCAGAAAAAAAGCATACACTAAGGCGTTCCGCCGGTGTCTAGTGAGAAAATCATTCTATGCAAATGTCTAATGAGAAACGACATCAAAAAAAAAAAAAAAACATACACTAAGCATACACTAAGGCTCAATCTCCTCACCATTCTATGCAAGTGTCCAGTGAGAAAATCAACAAAAAAATAAAAAGCTTACGGTGGATTATCCTCAAAACAGCTGCGTTTTGTGCAAAGTCCGTTTGGTGATGGTCGGTCTTGGCAGCGGCGAGGTTCGGCTGGGGCGATGCTGAGGCAACAGAGGCGAGCGGAAACCCTAAACAAAATGGTGGAATGAAATAATAAGGCGGACGGGCTCGGGAGAGATATAGGATTTAGAACGACGGTTTTTTCGGCGGATAAGCTGCCGGTGATGTTTCCGTCGTCTTTTTCGACGGTAATATTTTGTTGTGTTTAAAATAACCAGCGTAATATATGTTAGTTTGTATGCCGGAAATTACTGGCGTAAAATACGCCCCATTATATAATCTGCTCACAGATTACGATGTCTATAACAACGAAAAATGCGTCGAAAATTTACCGCCGTAAGAGACGCCGGTAAATCTGTCGTAATATTACCGTCGCCTAAAACGCCGATAAAAACACCATAATTTTCGGCGTATATATCTCCGCCGAAAGCTCCAACAGTAATTGCGGGTTTTACTGTAGTGAATTAGAAAGTTTCAACTTCAGTACCACTTAGAAATTGTATAGATGATGTTTTTTTATGCAGCTTGTGCAATGGCACGGCGGTTGAGGGTATTCGTGCCTCTCGTGTGGTCCAGCATTCGAGTCGCTCAACCTACCACAAAAAAAAAAGAAATAGTAAGAGCATCAGCCCAATTTAATAATAAAAGAGAAAGTCGTATAAAGATCGATTGCACAAAGGTGATATCAAAGTAAACTTCAATTAAAATATTAGCTATATATATATATATATATATATATATATATATATATATATATATATATATATATGAAAAGTGTAATTAAAGTAATAAAACTTTCAAATATTTTTCAACGGAACAGTTTCAAAACCTCTTGAAGAAATAAACGATTTGAGAAGAGAAGCGAAAGGCCTGAGAATGTACAAATCCTTCGAAAATAGAGTCTAACCATTCACGAGGGAGCAACCATAGAATAGTAATAAAATAGGCAAGAAATTGAAGAGTTCAAGCCACTATCAAAACTCTGAAAGAATTCATGATTGCCCAAAGAACAACTAAAATCTCTCTCATGAATGAAAAATTACCATAATAATATACCAAAAAATGCCAATCATAAAAAATTTCTGAGAAACCCATCAATATAAGCATTATAAAGAAGAGTGAATAAAATAAAATGGAGAACTAAAGAAGTAAAATTTCAATTAAGAAGGCCTTCCAACATAAAGCATATGTGTTTATTTGTTATCCACCAACTAAATTCATTGAAATAGTGCAACCAAGAAACAAGAGGTTGTGACTCTTTTTAGCCTAACAACATAGTAAGCAAGGATCATCAATATTAATGGTTTGAATATGAGATATTTTCAATTCATTTAAAGAGTTTAAATTTGAGTGAATGATCTTTAAATCAAATTTAGAAAATGTTTTCTTTAAGTTTAATGATAATTATTACGTATTATACAATTACGATTAAAAAATCAATTATATTAAATATTAGTATACGTAAATTATTTTCATGATCCTAATATAAAGAATGTATTTATGTGATTTATGGTCTATTTGGGACAGTTACAACTTTTAATAAAAGTGGCTGTAATTAGCTTTTTTTAAGTTACTTTAAAAATTTGTTTCTTAGCAGAAATTTTTTTTGGAAGCAGTAAGAAAGCAATAATCAAAAAGATTTTGTGATTGCAATTTGAAAAACAAAACCATAAGAAAGTTGTCCCAAACTAACTTCATTTGGGACAGCTTTGTCACTGCTCTGCTTTCTAAAGTAATTTTCTTATTCAAAAATTTTCATTAGGCATATTCTTATTCCCTCTACATGTAGCCTATGTTACATGGAAGATGAATCTGTTGGGCATCTTTTCTTTGAGTGCCCCTTCTCTTTCTCTATATTAAGAGGTATTATTCCTGGGGTGGATATTTTTCTATTGAGGCCTTCGATTTTGCAAATATTTGACTGGATAAATGGTGAATTTAGCGGTAATGCTGAGGTGTTGATGTTTTATAAGTTGGCGGTTTGCTCTATTATCTACTACACTTGGAAAGAAAGGAATGGGAGGAGGTTTAGTGGTAACTCACAATGCCATACTACTGTGATGATTAACATCAAACGCAATCTGTTTGAAAGGGTTATGCATTGGAAAAGTGCAAATGATCTGCTGGATTTATTATAAGCGGCTGGTTTGGTTCGTGACACTCTGTCCCTGCGGACTGCCGTTATTGCTGAGGCTGGACGATGATGATGCTCCTTGCGGCTGGACCCTTGGATGGCCTTCGGGCAACCAGGGCTCCTATTTTTTATCTGAGTCCAGTCTATATAGCTTGGGAGCTGGATTTGTCTCATTTTCTGTGCATGTATTGGGACAATGCTGCTGTCTGGATCTTCTCATCTGTGACGACGCCTGGGCCTTCTGGAGATGTTTTTGCGCCTGGAGCTCTTTCTTTCTCCTCATCTGTGTGTTCAGCAGCTGGTTTTATTTGCAATTTTTGTGTCATTTACCACAATTTTGGCTCTCTTCTAGTTTTTATTTTGTTAGGGGTGGTATAGTTGTGGTTTCTTGCATTTTTTGTTCAGCATAAGTTTGTAATTTTGCTTATGCTGGAGTTCTTATTGTAATCTCTTATTTTGTTACACTTTCTCTCTTTTAATATACGGGCTTTTTGCCCAAATTTTTCCCAAAAAAAAAAAAAAATTTTCATTAGAAACTTTTATATTAAAAAGTTTGCTTTAGAAAGAATGTCTCAAATAAAGCTTTAAACTCATACTTCTAAATCAAGAAAAAGGCAATACAATGATAATTTAATGCTCATCCTCTGCTTATGGGTAGCATTTATGTACTACTTTAATAAGAAGGCATTTATATGATAATAATATAACTGCAAATATTATATATAAAATATTTTTTTTTTCTTAAAATATAATTTGTCAAATATGACTGTGCTATGCCAAATTGAGAAAGGCATCCAAAATTCCTCAGCATGGGGTGGGCCCTTTTTGGACAATTACCAAAATAGCCCGTCAATTTTTATTAAAATCAACTTTGACGGCTGAAATTTATTTCCTTAAAACAAAAAACAGAAACGAAGGTTGTCCAAAGCTACACGCTTTTTTAGTGTTTAAGGGCATCTCCAACCGAAAACTTCATTTTTCACGGCCAAGTAACGCAAAACTCCAAAATGGCGCGGTGATGCTCCAATCGAACGCCATTTTAGGTGTTTTTGAGAAGGTAACGATCGCCCTCCCTTTCGCGCGTTTTTCCGGTTGAGAGCAAAAAATGGCATGAGTGAACAGTGCGACACCAATATTGGCGTCGCACTGTTCATCCGCGATCAAATGACGTAAAAAATGGCGATCGGTTGGAGCAAAACAAGAACGGCAAACAAGTGTTTGCCGTTCGGTTGGAGATGCCCTAAGTAGAAGAAAAGCAAAGGCAATTTGACAATGCTTTTCTTTTTATGATTTAATTATGAAAAAAAATTTATCAGATTTAGGCTACATTTAGTACAATAATTAAAATTTTTTAGCAAGAAAGTTACGTTAAGAAGCAGTAAAGAAGCTGTCTCAAACAAGAGCAATTATTACGTCAAGTCATCTGACAGGTCCAGAGATCAATAATCATGCGCCACGTTACCTAAAACTCGGTATTGCTCGGTATACGTCCGGATTTCCGATTTTTTATCCGGACGTAATAATTACTCCTCAAACAAAGGCCTAATATGCTATCAAAAATCAATTTGATCTTGCTTGAATGTTGATATATATTTGAGTTAAAAAATTTAGGGTTATTTAAACACCGATCTCCGCAAACTTATGTGCAAACACTATTTAAATTATTCACTGAGATGAATATATCAAGACAAAAAATGAACTGATCTGACTAAGCTCAAATCAAGCATGTGAAGTGTATGTAATTGAAAATTTTAGAACACATAATCAAATTGAGCATCTCGATAAGAGAAGTCCAGAAAGCCCAAAATCATCTAATTTTAGCATCATTAAAGCATTTACTATTGAATTAATGATCTATGCTTAGAGAATTCAGAATTGTACCCATCAATAATAAAGTCTGAGTCTTAGAGTCCAGACATTCTTATTCGATCTTTTCCGTTTGGGAAGAAAAATATACTTTTATAAGCATTAACTTATACAATTAGCTAGTCCTAACTCAACAAATTTTTTTCCTTCATTAAACTTTTTTGTGTAATAACTCTTACAACTTTTGTGAGCTTCACCTTCTTTTAATTAATATGCAAAATTTTTCGACAAAAAAATAGATTCTAGATTGTAATAAAATTTCAGATCTTATGATTGATAGTTTAAATTCTCAACCAGCAGATCAAAATGAGCTACGTATAATATCAATGTTAAAAGTTGTTGCATACTGGAATATTTGCGGCGGCATAGAAATATAAAGTTTAACGTCATAATTTTGTACGAAGATCAGGCACGCATACATATAAAAAAAAAAAGATACCAAGATTTTTTAATGGAAACCCCTAAAAAGGGGAATCATGGGGCATGACCCAATTTAAATGAATCCATTATTATTAGCAGTCGATTACATATGAGGCCCTTTCTTTGGGGAAGGCCTTGACTTGATATAATAAATATACATCATATAAAATGCATTACATGATGAGACTTGAAGAATAACTATTAATATGTTTGTTTGGTCCGTAGAATCATAGTCGGCGGGCTACGAAGGTCAGAAAGACTGTAGTCTGATAATGGAGGTCAGAAGGATCGTAGTCGGAAATTCTTATTTGTAGTTTACAAAAAAAAAGATGTAGCCATTTAACACTTTTATTTCATAAAGCTTTCCTATTTTATATTCTACTTAAAAGCAAGAGATAACAAGCTTCCACAAGAAAAAGCATATAAAAATATCTTTTAAAAACTACTATTAATGGCCATACCATATATTTTTTATAGGTTGAATTTAAAGACAGTATAGATATACCATGAACCTCACAGAAAACCTCCATAACTTTTATTTTTTTAGTTATGGAGTATAATTTTAATCCTATGAATAAAATATATTAAACATATCTAATTATTGGTGGACATTCATAATCAGGTGTCTGAGGGCAGAGCTCTCGTTAAGATGAGAGATTATTAGGTGCGGAGTGCGGACGGGGAGAACCGTCCGCAAAAGTATTGTTTGGTGCTAGGTACCCGCACTCGGTACTGCTGGGTACCGTTAGGTACCCCGTGTTTGTGCGGATGGTACGCATTCCGCACCTAATAATTTTTTCCGTTAAGACATGATATTTATTATTATTTCACTAAGAATTTTTTGCTTTTCTATTTTCTCTTCATGAGGTATGAGGTAAGATCATTTCAACCTTAGCTTAAGGCTTCATTTTGGGCAATTTTTTATTTATTTTTTAAAGAAGCTTTTCAGTATATAAATTTCTAGTTCAAAAAATATATATACAAAATAATTTTCTTTTAAAAACGGTAAGAAAATTATCTTAAATAAAAGCTAAAAATGTTATGAAGCAATTTTGAATTAAATATAAATTACCTCAATCAATCCACCATCATATTTTCTAGAAGACAATAATATAAATAATACATGTGGCCCCCATCATCTATATATATATATATATATATATATATATATATATATATATATATATATATATATATATATATATTGTTTTTCTTGGGACATTTAAGTCATTTAAGATAAACTCACACACAACGCATACAGAAAGACTCGAATCCAAGATCATTTAGTTGGAAGCCTAAGCTCTCAACCAACATGCCAAGATGAGCTGTGTAAATTAAATATATCTAAAACTAATTTTTTGGACCCCACAAGTGGACCCCACAAACTCCCTCCATCAAATAAGAATTCATGGCTACAATTTAAAAATGTGTGCTCTCGAAGCCCTTTGATTTTCAGAAGGTCTGTGCTCCACCAGTGGCTATAATGCCTCAAAGGCATCACCATCATTATATCTCCAATTTTCACACGATTCCATTATGTTAGTAATTCTTGTGGTCGCAAAAGAAAATACATCCTTTAAAGCTTATCTTCTATAATCCGTATCGATTTAATTTACACATGAAATCATTGCGCACCCACTCTTAACCTTATCACTTTCTTGTGCTCTACTGACGAGATTAAAATGGAGCAGTGAGGGTTCTTTCCAGGGGTTTCAATGTCTGGTGAGGTAGGGGTTCTGAAATGGACTTGAATGATTGAGGCAAACTTAGTTGGAGATTTAGGACTCATTTGTTTTGTCGTAATTTCTCCGGTCTCTTATTTGAATAGGCGAAATATTTATTGTTTTTGTTGTTTGTTAAGATGATTCTTTCAAAATATCATCTACCGAACCTCTGTATTTCCGCCGAGAAGAAAAAAATTTCCTCGTTTCCTGTTCCGATACTTCCGTTTAAAAAAAAAAAAAAAGAAGTCGGGGAACCAAACGAGATCCACTTATTCGATAAGTTTTCTAATTTAGCTTTTAGAATAGTGCTTTACCTAGTGGTCTAACTCTCAGAATTCAGTAGAATCTTTGCGATGATCTGCACTCATTGCAGCGGGAAGCAAGAACAACTATATGTATATATTTGCTCTGAACATATATAAGGTGGAGTGAATAATAAAGATAAAAAAAATTGACTAATACATCATGCCGAAGAGGGCCTTATATAGACCAAAAAAAGATGATTGTTTTAATTACAAACATTATGATAATTAATTTAAATATTTTCAAATCAGGTCATAAAATAGCAATAATTATTTTCATTACAACAACAATTAGTATTTATTTTACAACAACAATAAGTATTTACATTATAATAGTAATAAGTATTTCAATTACAATATTAATAATTATTTCAGTTAAAACAGTGATAAGTATTTTAGTTACAATAATAATTATTATTTTTGTTATAAATTTTCTTTTAAAAGACATAAAATATATCAATCTCTCGCATTTTTAAAAGAAAAGTTAAATCTAGAATAAAAATTTGTTCTAAGAAAAAGATATAATGCATAAATATTGGTGTCTTTTGGATTATGAATCAATGTTTTAGGATAAGAAAATCTTTAATTATATGAACTAAGTAAAATTTAATATTTATATGAACCTGATTCCTTGAGTATAAGAAAGATTATCCATCCACATTACATCAAATAAATGATAGATGTTCATCGCAAATTGACTTTTAAGGCCATGCATATGAATATGGATGAGTGCTCTAGAGAATTGGCTATATTCACATAAAAGGAGGCCAACCTTTACAATCATATAATTGGATTCATTAGTTTTCTCATAGTAAGCAGAATAACTTAGAATTATGAATTCATTAAGAGTAAAATTCAACCCCTCTATCGCTATACATCACATTATTCAATAATATAGGAATGAACCATAATATTTATTTTGAATAATTTAGCAAGTTGACTAATGACTTGTTCTTCACATATGAAACTATTTTATGGGATCTCCATAAAAATAGGTTGGGTTACCATCATTGTAAACTTTTGTTTATAGACAAAAGTCCCATTCCCTCGATGTGTACATCACTTGCTTCCTTTTAAGTGGCTTTATCAGAGGATATGCTAAGTTCATATCTGACCTCATAAAATTTAGGGGTATTATCCCATCACTAAGAGATTGCTTCATAACATTATGTCTTAGGTGAATATGCCTGCTCTTTTCATTATATATTTTATTTTTAGCTCAAGCTATTGTATCTTAGCAATCACAATGTAGAGACACTGATGATATAGCTAGGAGATTTTTAATCTATTATGCTTCTCCTCTTTCTTTTTCAAAAGCAATGAATTATGATTCCATAGTGGATCAAGTTGTACAAGACTACTTTCCAAGATATAGCTTCACCACCCAAAGAGAAAATATATCCACTAGTAGATTTTGTTTCATCAGAATCAGATATCTAGTTAGCATCACTATATCCTTCAAGAATATAATGATAACTATAATAAAGGAGTCCTAAATTAGATGTTCCTTTTATATATTTAAGTGTTCTCACTAAAGCAGTCCAATGATCTTTATTAGGATTATAGGTATATCTACTAATCCTATTTATAGCATAAGCAATATCAAGCTTAGTACAATTTATAAGATACATAAGACTACCTATAATCTGAGCATACTCAGATTGAGATACACTTTTGCCTAATTTTTTTTAGATGTATGCTAGCATTATAAGGAGTACGAACAAATATAAAATCAAAATGTCCAAATCTCCTCATCATATTTTCTACAAAATATTCATGAGAAATTATAATTCCATCAACTCATTTTCTTATGTTTATTCCCAATATTACATGTGCTTCTCTTAAATCCTTCATGTCAAATTTAAAAGATAGAAAAGATTTAGTTTTTATAATTTTAGAAAGATTAGATCCTAAAGTAAGCATATCACCTACAAAAATACAAATAATTACTCTTGATTTTGGACTATCAAATTTATAATAAATATAAGTATAAGTTTCATTAATCTTGTAATAATTAGATATTGATGTATTATGAAGCTTCTCATGCCACATTTTAGGAGCTTTTTTAGTCCATATAAAGACTTAACTAACTTACAAACTTTATTTTCATTTTCAGATACTATGAAATCTTCTGGTTGATCCATATATATATTTCTCTTCTAAATTTCCATTAAAGAAGGCAGTTTTCTCATCCATCTGAAGAATTTGTAATTTGAATATTGAAGATAAAGTAATAAATGCTCTAATAGAAGCAATTCTAGAAACAGGAGAATAAGTATCAAAATAATCCATATCTTTCTTTCGAGTATATCCTTTAGCCACCAACATATCTTTATATTTTTCAATTGATCCAGCTGGCTTGAGCTTTTCCTAAAGATCCATTTGCATCCAATGGTTTTAGTTCCAAGAGGTAAATCTCTATCTGCCAAGTATAATTTGGCATAATAGAATCCATTTCAACTTAAATGAATTCCTTCCAAAAAAAATAGCATTTAATGAAGACATCGCTTCAGAATAAGTTAAGGGGTCATTATCTAGTAAGAATGTGTAAAAGTCATCTCCAAAGTTTTTATCCTTTATCACTATTATTAAGATTAACTCAAATAGGTTTGTTTATATATAATTTCAAAGGAAATGTATCCTCAAAAAACTTGACATTTTTAGACTCTATAACATCACTCTTAAGAATCATAAATCTATAAGCTACACTATTTTATGCATATCATATGAAAAGACAATCCCATGTTCTTGAACTTAATTTCCTTTTCTTTTGATATGGTACAAGAACCTTAGCAAAAGACCCCTTTATTTTTAAATATTTTATATTGGGTATTCTATTCTCCCAAAATTTAAAGGGTGGCTTTAAAAAATAATTCTATTTTTTTTTAAATGATATGCTTAGCATTCATCATTTCTTTTAAGGTTATATTTTTATGTTTAACAGTACCATTAGATTCAAGTGAATAAAGTGGAGTTACCTCATGAATAATATCATTAGCTTCAAAAAAAGAACTAAAAATTCTTGAAACATATTCTCCTCCTCTATCAGTTCTAAGTCTCTTAACTTTTCTTTATAATTTATTTTTTACTTCAGCTTTATATTTGTTGAATTTTGATTAAGTTTCATCTTTATTTCTAAGTAAATATACATAGGTGTATCTAAAATAATCATTAATAAATGTCACATAATATCTCTTTTCGCTTTTAGCTATATTATTTTTCATGTTACCTAAATCAAAAGGAATTAAATATATTAATTTAAATTCTCTATTCATTACAGAATTGCATTCTTTCTTAATTGATTTAGCATCTACACAAAAGGGATGTACACTTGACAGAATTAGAAATAGATATGCTTTGTAGTATTCTTAATATACCCAATCTATTATGCCATAAATCTATACACTCATGTAAACAAGCAGAATAAGAAGTTTTATAAATAGCCGCTCACATGCCTTTTCCCAAAAGTTACTACTACTTTATCACTCTCAAAAATAACTTTGACACGAATTTTTCCAAGGAGATAAAAACTAAGTTGTATTTAATTTGCAGTACAAGTAAAACATTAGAGAGTGTAAAAATTTTTCTTGATGTAAGCTTCATGTTAACATTTGTTTTTCCAATAACCATTGCAACACTAGAATCTCCCATGAAAACTTGTTCTTCTTCTTCACCAAGATTGGTATAGGAGGAGAATACATTTTTATTTTCATAGATATGATGAGTGGCTCCTGAATCTATCACCCATACTTTTTATTCAACAAGATTAACTTCATAGATTATGAGAATAATAACATCATTGGTCTCTACAATGTTGACATTTGATTTGTCGTTCAATTTTTTGTGCCTGCATTGCTAGCAAAATGACCTGATTTCATAAACAAAACAAGCTCTTTTCTTCTTTAATTTGTTCATTTCCTTTCACTTTAAAATTTTTATTTCCTTATTTTTATTCATAGAGAGGTTTTTAAAATTTTCTCTATTATTATTCCCCTCTTATATCAAATTTGACAATAGTAGTAAAATCTCTGGCCCTTTCTAAAACAGTTTTTTTTTTTTTTTTTAGTCTCTTTAATTTTAATATCAGTAACGATATGCTCTAAACTCATATCCTCATACTTATGCTTTATCATATTTGTATATTCCTTCCAAGATTCAGAAAGTTTCTCAATCAAGGATGCAGTGACAAATGATTCTCATAAGTTAATTCCTTCATTCATATGCTCACTAATAAGAATATGAGAATCATATATTTGAGCATAAATTTCCTTAAAGTCATTAATCTGAAAGGCTAAGAAATTTTCTATTGTGTACTTCTTGATTTTTGCATTTCCTAGCACATATTTTTTCTCTATATTTTTCCAAATTTCAGAAGCAAATTCAATTTTGTAGTAGACATCAAATAACTTATTTGATAAAGCAGAAAGAATAATTATCTTATAAATCTTATTTGCATTTATCCAATAATCTAGAATGGTATCATAATTTAATTATCATTCCTATAGAAGGTGGCAATGAAGCACATGCTCAACTTTAGCAATATCAATGACAAACTTAACATTTGCTTGCCACTTATTAAAATTTTGTCACGAGAAAGGCTAAATTATTTATAAGTCATGAATTATTCTAGCTGTATTAATCATTGTAGAGTCCATATGATCTAACTTTAAGATTGTTTTAAAAATAGAAGAGTTGTAACACAATCACAATAAAAAAACTTATCGAACAAGTACATCGAGGAGTGTGAATCACTATTCTTAGTTAAATTTTTGCTCCTTCTAGGTGCAAGCTGGGTACACAACGGTCAAACTCCCATTATTCAACGTACTCTTTTCGGTGATCTACACTAAACACAGCGGGAAGTAGGAACAGCTATGTAGATATTTACTCTGAACATATGTAAGGTGGAGTTAATGATGATGGCTTGAATAATTTTTCTCTTCATCATTTACTTCTATATGTTCAAAGAAAATATCTATAAAGTTGTTCATGCTTCCTTTTGTGATTAGTGTAGATCACCACGAAGAGTCCGTTGAATTCTTGGAGTTAGACTGATATATATCTTCGCATCTGAGAGGAGCAAAAATCTAACATTAAGAACAATGATTCACATGTCTTGGTCTACTTATTCAATATGTTTTCCAATTGCAATTGTCTTACATCTCTTATATTTTTGCAACAAGATTCTTCATACAAACTTAGGTTATAAAATCATTTATTTATTGTCATGAATTTTCTATAAAACAATAATTTCGAGCCGTTTATGGGAAAGATTTTCATGATACTGTAAATACATTTTTATTGGGTGACAATGAATCTCTCAATTAATAACTGCACAATCTAGCTGATGAAGGTCACTCAAGACTTTAGTTGAATCTTACACATATGTTGTAAGAACTTCATGTTAATTAAAATCTTTCAATCATGAGAGGAGATTGGATAACAAAGAGCATCATCAAAGCAAGACCGAATTCTTCCACCACATAAATAGTCCAAAGATGATCACCATGCAATGCTTCCTAGCTCGTCATCATAATTGAAACTCCTTTGTCACAATCTCATCAAAGTCTCTTGGACACTACCAAATCAACAAATCATTCCCATTCTACTAAGCCAATTTATAATCTTTTGGCATCTTTGGATGACTTAAATCAACCTCATCTTATTAAATCCCATCGTTATGTATGAGAGATGAGCTTCAACGTCTTTTTTATGAGGAATTTTCTTTGAGAGATAAGAGCCAATTTACCCCTCATCAAAGTTTTTAAGATGTTCCCCTTTGGCTAGTGCATTTCGCCGACATCCCATTTAGTGTGGTTTAAGTTGCATACAATTGATCCATATGACGAGATTTTAATCCTTACAAGTTGTCCACTATTCAAAAAGCTTTTAATGTATTATTTTGCAAGGCCTTCCCCACAACTCTTAAGAGACAAGCTCGCACCTGGTTATGAGGAAGAGTGGACTTCTATGATTCAAAATAAGTTCCCATAGTTTATAATTTTGTCTTCTTAAGTTATTGAAAAGAGCAAACTTTTGTGATTTTAGGTATATAATGAATTACTTCAACGGGATTATTTTTTCCCTTCACAAATTTTTCACATAAAAACTCTTTAATGCTAAGTCTAAAACCTCTTATTTTGAAGAATAAGACTCTAATTTATATTTTTTTTTGGGTGATATTTTAGTAAGTTTAGCCAAAATTTCATAAAATTCTATCAGATTGCTTATAATGAATCATTTGGTCATGTATATTATTTATTTAGTATTTGAGTGCTTATATGTAATATCAAAAATCTGCTCCAGGATCGTCCAGGACGATCTGTATCGTCCTGGGACGATCAGTTGTAAGTTTGCTCCAGAATTAGCCCAGAAGTGTTCCAGGTGATTTTCTGTAAGCATCGTCCAGGCCGATTGGAGACATCGGCCAGGCCGATTGGTACTGTAGAAAATATCGGCCAGAAAACAGCCCTGGGAGGATTCCAGGACGATCCTTTTGGTCGGATCGTCCCGGGACGATGTCGCGATCGGCCGGGCCGATCTGAAGATTATAAAGCTGATTTCAGCTCATTTGAAGAGAGAGAAAATCTTTTTAAAATATCTGATTTTTCTGAGGAGAGAGAAAGTTGAGGGCTTTTGTAGAAAAGTGGATTTTCGGACGACGCGGAGCCGTTTCGTCCGACGAGACTGTTCAGGATATTGCTGTGCTCGAGGTAAGGCACATTCCGCCTTTCTCAATTTTCAGTTCCGTCGCGTTTGGCGGTAATTTCTGTCCGGATTTCGTTTCCGTTACGGTTTTTCGTCCGTATCTTTTGATTGGTTCGATTTTTACCGCGTAACTTTCCGTATATTGTTGACGTGCCGAGTGTGCACATTTTGGTTATTTTCCGAAGATTTTTGTCCGGGTATTTTTGATTCGGCGATGTTTTTCGTAGACTACAATTTTCTGTGAAATTGTAAATTCTCTGTGCAGTAGAATAAATGTTCTGGAATATGATTATCTATGTTCTGTGCGAATTCGGTAAATTTTCTTTGCAGGAAATTTTGTGTAAATTCTGTATACTGCCGTTGTGCTGCCCGATTTTTGGGTAATTTCTGATTTCTCCGGATTTCTTCTGAATTGAAATGCTATGTGTATAAGCTATAAAAAGGGAGTTATAAGGGGCCTGAATCCTATGAGATTCAGTTAGTGTCGGGGAAATCTGAATGAGCTCAAATCTGAAATCTGATATCTGTTCTGTTCCGGATCCGATGAATTCTGTTCTGGTGCTATAAGCACATCTGTTCTGGTGCCGTGAGCACAAAGGGAGGCATAAGGGGCCTGGATCCTATGAGATTCAGTCAGTGTCTGGGAAGGGAGGCATAAGGGGCCGGAATCCGTAGAGATTCCGTCAGTGTCAGGGCAAGCTATGAATGACATATGAATCTGTTCTGTTTTCTGTATCTGTTCTGTACGCAATTGTGATTCTGATATGATATGATTTGCAAATTCTGATTTCTGTATAATTCTGACTCTGTTGATTTATTCTGTTCTGTGATCTGATCTATACGACTCTGATTCTGATTTGATATCTGTCCGTATAAGTTCTGATTTTCGATTCTGTTCTAATTCGAGATCCGATTCTATTCCAAATTCTGATATGATTCTGTCTGATGAGTTTGGTTTTGGTTTCTGAGAATTTAGATTGGTGGTTTGTTGCTTTGCTGAGCTGTTGAGCTCACCCTTGCTTTCTGGTGGTTTTCAGGTTCTGGGAAAGGGAAGGAAGTCCATGACTAGAGTTCAGAGTCTGATCAGTATAGGTACTTTTGTACTTTTGATTTTTGTACAGTCATGGCTTTTCTGTTCTGTCTTTCTTTCTGTTGAAAGCCATGTACTGTTCTGTAGATGATTATTCTGAGGAAATGAAAAGATAGATATTTGTTCCGCTGTGTTTGATGATTTATAGTAGCTCTGTTGTTCTGTGTTTGTGTGTCTGTTGAGTTTAAGTATTTGGAAGATCAGTTCAGTAACCAAATTCCAAAGCCAGATCCTGGATAAGAAGGTTGTGTTGCGATCCAGCTCGGGCGGGATCCATCCCCGTCGGGTCGGGTCGTGACAAGCTTTTAAGTGGTATCAGAGCACTGGTTTTGGAAACTGGTTGGATTATAAAACAGAGCTCTAGGATGTGATCAGTGAGTCTGTCAGGGGGTAGTTTTGGGTCGTTTGGCTTTTTATTGTGTTGTTTTTGTGTTATTTTTGTGATAGTTTTTCGGATTTTCTGGATTTTTCTGTATGGATTAGCCAGACCCAGACATGACAGACGGGCAGAGTGCCGATCAGGCAGCACCAGTGGGGAGTACAGCACCAGTGGTCGGTGCTGATACACTGTCTCAGTTTGCTTCACTTGTTGCTCAGATGATGAGCGAGACTCAAAGCAGAGCTTCTACTGTTAGATCTGAGGACATTGATCGACATCTGCAGTTATTTTTGAGGTTGAAGCCTCCGAGATTTGAGGGCGCTGTTGAGCCCAGAGCAGCCGAGGAGTGGCTGAGGAGGTTGGAAAAGACTTTTGACGGGATGCAGTGTCCGTCAGACAGGAAGGTTCCGTTAGCTGTTTTTCTGTTAGACGGAGAGGCTGAGCACTGGTGGGACGGCCAGCAGGCAGCCAGATTTCAGGGTAGACTGAACTCTTTGATCACTTGGGAAGAGTTCACTGAGGTATTCAGAGACTGGTTTGTTCCTCCTTCTGCACGACAGCAGATGCAGGAGAGTTTTCTGAGGCTTGTTCAGGGGAGCAAGACGGTGATGCAGTACGAGGCTGAGTTTACTGCATTGGCCAAGTACGCTCCGCAGCTAGTCAGCACTTCTGCTGAGAGGTGCTACAGATTTCTGAGAGGATTACGAGACATTTTGAGGCAGCCTCTGATACCATTCAGGATCACTGACTTCGCTGAGCTTGTGGAGCGAGCTCGTCTGATTGAGAATGACATGACAGCTACTCAGCAGCGGTGGACTGCGAGTAGGAAGAGATTTGGAGGTGAGACTTCTGGCAGCGGTTCCTCTGGGAAGAGGAGATTTGTTCCTGGATCTGGATCTGGAGATTCCAAAAGGAGCGGAGGATCGTCTGGTACTGTTACCAGTACGACTAGTTCTGGATCTATCAGTACGGCACCTGTGTGCCAGAGTTGTGGACGGCGACACCATGGCCAGTGCTACAAGATAGCTGGTCTTTGTTTCAGATGTGGTCAGCCGGGACATAGGATTGCAGAATGTCCACAGACTGGATTTGATCGCCGTTCTGAGTACCGATCTGAGGGTTTTGTCAGACCTGCCGGTTCAGCAGGAAGACCGAGGACTATTCCTCCTCGCCCTGAGGGATTTTCTGGTAGAGGTGGTAGTACTACTTCGGGACCACGGAGACCACCTACGACTCCCTCTGAGCAGAGTAGTTCTATTGCTTCAGCTCCTGTTCCAGTTCAGCCACGAGTTTACAGTCTGAGTCAGCAGGAGGCTCGCGATGCTCCGGATGTTGTGACAGGTACGATTCACATTTCTGATCAGCCCTGTCATGTTTTGTTTGACTCTGGAGCTAGTCACTCGTTTCTTTCCGAGCATTGTTTTGACCGAATCCAGATGCCTTTGTTTTCTCTGCCGGTTTCTTTATCCGTGATTTTACCGGCTGGAAGTAATTTGATTGCCCGCAAGTTTTGTTTGTGTGAGATTTACATTGCTGGCAAGAAGTGGAAATCTAGTTTGATTTTGTTGCCGATTTCTTCGTATGATGTGATTCTGGGAATGGATTGGCTGAGTCTGTATGAAGCCCAGATTGACTGTCTGAAGAAGCAAGTGAGTTTGCTTGTGACTGGAGAGAGAGTTGTATTTCAGGGATTACGAGGTGTTCTCTCCAGTCTGATTTCAGCGTTGGAGGTAAGTAGAATGTGGAAGAAAGGATGCCCAGTATTTTTGGCTTCGGTGCGGGATCTGAACCTAGAGGTTGGTTCTGTTTCTGAGATCCCAGTGGTACGAGAGTTTGTTGATGTTTTTCCTGAGGAGTTGGTTGGTTTACCTCCGGATAGAGATGTGGAGTTCTCTATCGATGTTTTTCCAGGTACAGCTCCGATATCAAAAGCTCCGTACAGGATGGCATCGAAAGAACTTTCTGAGTTGAAAGTTCAGCTTCAGGAGTTGGTTGACAGAGGTTTTGTGCGTCCTAGTGTTTCACCCTGGGGAGCACCTGTTTTATTTGTGAAGAAGAAGGACGGTACACTCCGTATGTGTATTGATTACAGATATTTGAACAAGGTTACGATCAAGAACAAGTATCCTTTGCCTCGGATTGATGACTTGTTTGATCAACTTTCCGGATCTTCAGTATTTTCGAAGATTGACTTGCGATCCGGATATTATCAGGTGAAGGTGAAGGAGGCTGATGTGGTGAAGACAGCATTCAGTACTCGGTACGGGCACTACGAGTTTTTGGTTATGCCTTTCGGGGTAACCAACGCGCCCGCTATTTTCATGGATCTGATGAACCGAGTCTTCAGGGAGTATTTGGATCAGTTTGTGATCGTCTTCATTGACGATATTCTGGTATATTCTGCATCTGAGGATGATCATGCCAGACATTTGAGGATTGTGTTGGAGACTTTGAGGAGGCATCAGCTGTATGCCAAGTTCTCCAAGTGTGAATTCTGGCTGAAGAGCATTTCTTTTCTGGGGCATGTGATTAGCGGAGAAGGCATTTCTGTAGATCCCCAAAAGATTCAGGCAGTTGCTGATTGGCCAAGGCCAACTACGGTATTTGAGGTACGTAGTTTCTTGGGCATGGCCGGATATTATAGGAAATTTGTGAAAGGATTTTCACAGATTTCGACTCCTCTGACGAGACTGACTCAGAAGTCAGTACCTTTTGTTTGGACACCGGAGTGTGAAGCTAGTTTTCAGAGATTGAAGGATTGTCTGACTTCAGCTCCAGTGTTGGCACTTCCGTCAGGTACGGAAGGTTTTCAGGTGTTCAGTGATGCTTCACTGAAAGGACTGGGTTGTGTCCTGATGCAGCATGGTCAGGTAATTGCTTATGCTTCGAGACAGTTGAAACCACATGAGAAGAATTACCCGACGCATGATCTGGAGTTAGCTGCAGTAGTTTTTGCTTTGAAGATTTGGCGTCACTACCTGTATGGCGTCAGATGTGAGATCTTTACTGATCATAAGAGCCTGAAGTATTTTTTTACTCAGAAGGATCTGAATTTGAGGCAGAGACGGTGGCTCGAGTTGATCAAGGACTATGACCTGACTATTCAGTATCAGCCTGGGAAGGCGAATGTGGTAGCAGACGCTCTGAGCAGGAAATCTTCTGGATTGTCAGGTTTGCAGCTTACCTGTGATGACTTCCTGATTCGTGATTTGGAGCGATTGCAGTTGGAGGTGATTTCCTCCAGTGGTTTGGAGTTAGCTCAGATGAGTATTCAGTCTTCTTTGGAAGCACGGATTCAAGAAGCCCAGAAGTCAGATTCTGATTATTCGAAGTTGATTGCACAGATTGGATCTGGTAAGACTCCTGAACTTCGAATTTCTGATTCTGGTGTTATTTTCTGTAAGAACAGGTTGTGGGTACCGGTGTTTGGAGATTTGAGGCAGGAGATTCTGTACGAATCTCATCATTCAGGCTACACTGTTCATCCAGGCAGTGGTAAGATGTATGCTGATATGAAGCTTTTGTTCTGGTGGCCTGGGATGAAGAAGGATGTGGCAGAGTTTGTGTCGAGATGCGAAGCCTGTCAGTTGGTGAAGGCAGAGCATCAGCGACCAGGTGGACTGTTGCAGTCGTTGCCTATCCCTGAGTGGAAATGGGAGGAGGTAACGATGGATTTTGCGATGGGTTTTCCTCGATCTAGACAAGGGCACGATGCTATTTGGGTAGTTGTAGATCGATTGACGAAGTCAGCCCATTTTCTTCCGATCAGACAGATGGATTCAGTTGATCGCTTGGCACAGATATATGTGAAGGAGATAGTCAGATTGCACGGTGTGCCTCGCGTGATTGTTTCTGATCGAGATGGACGTTTTACTTCCAGACTTTGGAAAGGCATTCAACAAGGCTTGGGTACGAAACTGCATTTCAGTACAGCCTTTCATCCTCAGACCGACAGACAGTCTGAGAGGACTATTCAGGTACTGGAAGATCTGTTGAGACTTTGTGTTCTGGACTTTAGCGGAAGCTGGGAAGATCATATTCCGCTGATTAAGTTTGCTTATAACAACAGTTTTCAGTCCAGTATCGGTATGGCACCGTACGAGGCTCTGTATGGCAGGAAGTGCCGTACTCCTTTGACTCTGACGGAGGTCAGAGATAGGCAGGCTTTGGGGGCCACTTTTGCTGATGAAACTGCTCAGAAGATCAATTTGATAAGAGAAAGATTGAAAGCTGCTCAAGATCGACAATAGAAGTATTACAATCAGAAGCACAGATTTGTTGAGTTTCAGGTTGGTGACTTTGTATATGTCAAAGTCAGCCCGATGAAAGGTGTGAGCAGATTTGGTCAGGTAAGCAAGCTTAGTCCAAAGTATGTTGGACCGTTCGAGATTTTGGAAAGAATTGGAAAATCTGCTTATCGCCTATTGCTTTCTGATTCTATGCCTGATGTGCATAATGTGTTTCATGTATCCACTTTGAGGAAGTGGGTTTCAGACTCTGGGAAGAAAGTATCAGCTGATGAGGTTGAGATTCAGGAGAATCTGGCGTACAAGGAAGAGCCAGAGATGATTTTGGCGTACGACGTCCGGAAGTTAAGAAATAAAGAGATTCCGATGGTTAAAGTCCAGTGGAAGCACCGGACTGCACGGGAAGCGACTTGGGAAAAGGAGTCTGACATGAGACGGTCGTACCCGTATTTGTTCTGATTGTGTTTGGATTGGATAATGTCGAGGACGACATTTTTCTGAGTTGGGGAGATTGTAATATCAAAAATCTGCTCCATGATCGTCCAGGACGATCTGTATCGTCCTGGGACGATCAGTTGTAAGTTTGCTCCAGAATTGGCCCAGAAGTGTTCCAGGTGATTTTCTGTAAGCATCGTCCAGGCCGATTGGAGACATCGGCCAGGCCGATTGGTACTGTAGAAAATATCGACAAGACAACAGCCCTGGGAGGATTCCAGGACGATCCTTTTGGTCGGATCGTCCCGGGACGATGTCGCGATCGGCCGGGCCGATCTGAAGATTATAAAGCTGATTTCAGCTCATTTGAAGAGAGAGAAAATCTTTTTAAAATATCTGATTTTTCTGAGGAGAGAGAAAGTCGAGGGCTTTTGTAGAAAAGTGGACTTTCGGACGACGCGGAGCCGTTTTCGTCCGACGAGACTGTTCAGGATATTGCTGTGCTCGAGGTAAGGCACATTCCGCCTTTCTCAAATTTCAGTTCCGTCGCGTTTGGCGGTAATTTCTGTCCGGATTTCGTTTCCGTTACGGTTTTTCGTCCGTATCTTTTGATTGGTTCGATTTTTACCGCGTAACTTTCCGTATATTGTTGACGTGCCGAGTGTGCACATTTTGGTTATTTTTCGAAGATTTTTGTCCGGGTATTTTTGATTCGGCGATGTTTTTCGTAGACTACAATTTTCTGTGAAATTGTAAATTCTCTGTGCAGTAGAATAAATGTTCTGGAATATGATTATCTATGTTCTGTGCGAATTCGGTAAATTTTCTTTGCAGGAAATTTTGTGTAAATTCTGTATACTGCCGTTGTGCTGCCCGATTTTTGGGTAATTTCTGATTTCTCCGGATTTCTTCTGAATTGAAATGCTATGTGTATAAGCTATAAAAAGGGAGTTATAAGGGGCATGAATCCTATGAGATTCAGTTAGTGTCGGGGAAATCTGAATGAGCTCAAATCTGAAATCTGATATCTGTTCTGTTCCGGATCCGATGAATTCTGTTCTGGTGCTATAAGCACATCTGTTCTGGTGCCGTGAGCACAAAGGGAGGCATAAGGGGCCTGGATCCTATGAGATTCAGTCAGTGTCTGGGAAGGGAGGCATAAGGGGCCGGAATCCGTAGAGATTCCGTCAGTGTCAGGGCAAGCTATGAATGACATATGAATCTGTTCTGTTTTCTGTATCTGTTCTGTACGCAATTGTGATTCTGATATGATATGATTTGCAAATTCTGATTTCTGATTTCTGTATAATTCTGACTCTGTTGATTTATTCTGTTCTGTGATCTGATCTGTACGACTCTGATTCTGATTTGATATCTGTCCGTATAAGTTCTGATTTTCGATTCTGTTCTGATTTGAGATCCGATTCTGTTCCAAATTCTGATATGATTCTGTCTGATGAGTTTGGTTTTGGTTTTTGAGAATTAAGATTTGTGGTTTGTTGCTTTGCTGAGCTGTTGAGCTCACCCTTGCTTTCTGGTGGTTTTCAGGTTCTGGGAAAGGGAAGGAAGTCCAGGACTAGAGTTCAGAGTCTGATCAGTATATGTACTTTTGTACTTTTGATTTTTGTACAGTCATGGCTTTTCTGTTCTGTCTTTCTTTCTGTTGAAAGCCATGTACTGTTCTGTAGATGATTATTCTGAGGAAATGAAAAGATAGATATTTGTTCCGCTGTGTTTGATGATTTATAGTAGCTCTGTTGTTCTATGTTTGTGTGTCTGTTGAGTTTAAGTATTTAGAAGATCAGTTCAGTAACCAAATTCCAAAGCCAGATCCTGGATAAGAAGGTTGTGTTGCGATCCGGCTCGGGCGGGATCCGTCCCCGTCGGGTCGGGTCGTGACAAGCTTTTAAGTGGTATCAGAGCACTGGTTTTGGAAACTGGTTGGATTGTAAAACAGAGCTCTAGGATGTGATCAGTGAGTCTGTCAGGGGGTAGTTTTGGGTCGTTTGGCTTTTTATTGTGTTGTTTTTGTGTTGTTTTTGTGATAGTTTTCCGGATTTTCTGGATTTTTCTGTATGGATCAGCCAGACCCAGACATGACAGACGGGCAGAGTGCCGATCAGGCAGCACCAGTGGGGAGTACAGCCCCAGTGGTCGGTGCTGATACACTGTCTCAGTTTGCTTCACTTGTTGCTCAGATGATGAGCGAGACTCAGAGCAGAGCTTCTACTGTTAGATCTGAGGACATTGATCGACATCTGCAGTTATTTTTGAGGTTGAAGCCTCCGAGATTTGAGGGCGCTGTTGAGCCCAGAGCAGCCGAGGAGTGGCTGAGGAGGTTGGAAAAGACTTTTGACGGGATGCAGTGTCCGTCAGACAGGAAGGTTCCGTTAGCTGTTTTTCTGTTAGACGGAGAGGCTGAGCACTGGTGGGACGGCCATCAGGCAGCCAGATTTCAGGGTAGACTGAACTCTTTGATCACTTGGGAAGAGTTCACTGAGGTATTCAGAGACTGGTTTGTTCCTCCTTCTGCACGACAGCAGATGCAGGAGAGTTTTCTGAGGCTTGTTCAGGGGAGCAAGACGGTGATGCAGTACGAGGCTGAGTTTACTGCATTGGCCAGGTACGCTCCGCAGCTAGTCAGCACTTCTGCTGAGAGGTGCTACAGATTTCTGAGAGAATTACGAGACATTTTGAGGCAGCCTTTGATACCATTCAGGATCACTGACTTCGCTGAGCTTGTGGAGCGAGCTCGTCTGATTGAGAATGACATGACGGCTACTCAGCAGCGGTGGACTGCGAGTAGGAAGAGATTTGGAGGTGAGACTTCTGGCAGCGGTTCCTCTGGGAAGAGGAGATTTGTTCCTGGATCTGGATCTGGAGATTCCAGAAGGAGCGGAGGATCGTCTGGTACTGTTACCAGTACGACTAGTTCTGGATCTGTCAGTACGGCACCTGTGTGTCAGAGTTGTGGACGGCGATACCATGGCCAGTGCTACAAGATAGCTGGTCTTTGTTTCAGATGTGGTCAGCCGGGACATAGGATTGCAGAATGTCCACAGACTAGATTTGATCGGCGTTCTGAGTACCGATCTGAGGGTTTTGTCAGACCTGCCGGTTCAGCAGGAAGACCGAGGACTGTTCCTCCTCGCCCTGAGGGATTTTCTGGTAGAGGTGGTAGTACTAGTTCGGGACCACGGAGACCACCTACGACTCCCTCTGAGCAGAGTAGTTCTATTGCTTCAGCTCCTGTTCCAGTTCAGCCACGAGTTTACAGACTGAGTCAGCAGGAGGCTCGCGATGCTCCGGATGTTGTGACAGGTACGATTCACATTTTTGATCAGCCCTGTCGTGTTTTGTTTGACTCTGGAGCTAGTCACTCGTTTCTTTCCGAGCATTGTTTTGACCGAATCCAGATGCCTTTGTTTTCTCTGCCGGTTTCTTTGTCCGTGATTTTACCGGCTGGAAGTAATTTGATTGCCCGCAAGTTTTGTTTGTGTGGGATTGACATTGCTGGCAAGAAGTGGAAATCTAGTTTGATTTTGTTGCCGATTTCTTCGTATGATGTGATTCTGGGAATGGATTGGCTGAGTCTGTATGAAGCCCAGATTGACTGTCTGAAGAAGCAAGTGAGTTTGCTTGTGGCTGGAGAGAGAGTTGTATTTCAGGGATTACGAGGTGTTCTCTCCAGTCTGATTTCAGCGTTGGAGGTAAGTAGAATGTGGAAGAAAGGATGCCCAGTATTTTTGGCTTCGGTGCGGGATCTGAACCTAGAGGTTGGTTCTGTTTCTGAGATCCCAGTGGTACGGGAGTTTGTTGATGTTTTTCCTGAGGAGTTGGTTGGTTTACCTCCGGATAGAGATGTGGAGTTCTCTATCGATGTTTTTCCAGGTACAGCTCCGATATCAAAAGCTCCGTACAGGATGGCACCGAAAGAACTTTCTGAGTTGAAAGTTCAGCTTCAGGAGTTGGTTGACAGAGGTTTTGTGCGTCCTAGTGTTTCACCCTGGGGAGCACCTGTTTTATTTGTGAAGAAGAAGGACGGTACACTTCGTATGTGTATTGATTACAGAGATTTGAACAAGGTTACGATCAAGAACAAGTATCCTTTGCCTCGGATTGATGACTTGTTTGATCAACTTTCCGGATCTTCAGTATTTTCGAAGATTGACTTGCGATCCGGATATTATCAGGTGAAGGTGAAGGAGGCTGATGTGGTGAAGACAGCATTCAGTACTCGGTACGGGCACTACGAGTCTTTGGTTATGCCTTTCGGGGTAACCAACGCGCCCGCTATTTTCATGGATCTGATGAACCGAGTCTTCAGGGAGTATTTGGATCAGTTTGTGATCGTCTTCATTGACGATATTCTGGTATATTCTGCATCTGAGGATGATCATGCCAGACATTTGAGGATTGTGTTGGAGACTTTGAGGAGGCATCAGCTGTATGCCAAGTTCTCCAAGTGTGAATTCTGGCTGAAGAGCATTTCTTTTCTGGGGCATGTGATTAGCGGAGAAGGCATTTCTGTAGATCCCCAGAAGATTCAAGCAGTTGCTTATTGGCCAAGGCCAACTACGGTATTTGAGGTACGTAGTTTCTTGGGCATGGCCGGATATTATAGGAAATTTGTGAAAGGATTTTCACAGATTTCGACTCCTCTGACGAGACTGACTCAGAAGTCAGTACCTTTTGTTTGGACACCGGAGTGTGAAGCTAGTTTTCAGAGATTGAAGGATTGTCTGACTTCAGCTCCAGTGTTGGCACTTCCGTCAGGTACGGAAGGTTTTCAGGTGTTCAGTGATGCTTCATTGAAAGGACTGGGTTGTAATATTTCAAACTGCTCCAGTATCGTCCAGGCCGATCTGGGATCGTCCTGGGACGATCAGTGTATTTTCAGTTCCAGAATCTGTCCAGAATTGCTCTAAGTGATTTCCTGTAGGGATCGTCCAGGCCGATCGAGGTATCGTCCCGGGACGATCAGTGGATGGCACAAGTCAGTGAATGGAGGTTTTTATCGCCTATGAATAGTAAACATCGTCCTGAAAAATCGTCCCTGGACGATGGGATTTTGGTCTGATCGTCCAGGCCGATCTGGACGATCGGCCGGGCCGATCTGTGTATTATAAAGCTGATTTCAGTCGATTTGAAGAGAGAGAAAATAAAAAAATAAATATCTGATTTCAGCTCTGAGGAGAGAGAAAAAGAAGGTTTTGGAAAAGTTGATTTCGGGAAGACGCAGAGCCGTTTTCGATCGAAGTGACTGTTGAAGAATTTGCTGTGCTCGAGGTAAGGCACATTCCGTCTTTCTCAATTTTCAGTTCCGTCGAGGTTGGCGGTATTTTTCTGTCCGGATTTAGTTTTCGTTACGGTTTTTCGTCCGTATCTTTTGATTGGTTCAGTTTTTACCGCGTAAGTTTCTGTATATCGTTGCCGTGCCGGGTGTGCACGTTTTGATTATATTTTGAAGATTTTCGTCCGGGTATTTTTGATTCGACTGTGTTTTTAGTCGACCGGATTTTTCTGTGAAATTGGAAATTATCTGTGCAGTAGAATAAATGTTCTGGAATGTGATTATCTATGTTCTGTGCGAATTCGGTAAATTTTCTTTGCAGGAAATTTTGTGTAAATTCTGTATACTGCCGTTGTGCTGCCCGATTTTTGGGTAATTTCTGAATTGTCCGAATTTCTTCTGAATTGAAATGCTATGTGTATAAGCTATAAAAAGGGAGCTATAAGGGGCCTGGATCCTATGAGATTCAGTTAGTGAAACGGGAAATTTAGATGAGCTCAAGTTGGGAGAAATATCAGTTATATTCCGGATCCGTGAATTCTATTATTCAGGTGCCGTGAGCACATTTAGCTTAGCTATTAATTATTCAGCGAATTTTTGGTGCCGTGAGCACAAGGGAGACATAAGGGTTAGAATCCGTAGTGATTCTGTTCAGTTTAGTTTAGCTATTAATTACTCAGCTATTATTCTGGTGCCGGGGGCACACTTAACTATTAATTAAATATCTGATATCTGATCTGAAATGTGATTCTGATACGATTTTGTTCTGTTTCGATATGATCTGTATAATTCTGACTCTGCTGAGTTTATTCTGTTCTGTGATCTGATCTGTACGATTCTGATTCTGATTTGATATCTGTCCGTATAAGTTCTGATTTCCGATTCTGTTCCGATTTCTGATCTGATTTCTGTCTGATGAGTTTGGTTTTGGTTTCTGAGAATTTAGATTGGTGGTTTGTTGCTTTGCTGAGCTGTTGAGCTCACCCTTGCTTTCTGGTGGTTTTCAGGTTCTGGGAAGGGCAAGGAGGTCCAGGTTTAGTTTCAGAGTCTGATCCGATTAGGTACTTTTGTACTTGTTGATTTTTGTACAGTCATGGCTTTCCTGTTCTGTCTTTCTTTCTGTTGAAAGCCATGTACTGTTCTGTAGATGATTATTTTGAGGAAATGAAAAGATAGATGTTTTGTTCCGCTGCATTTGATGTTTTTAGTAGCTCTGTTGTTCTGTGTGTTTTCTGTTGAGTTATGTATTTGGGAAGTTCAGTTCAGCAACCTAATCCAAAGCCAGATCCTGGATAAGCAAGTAAGTGTGCGCTCGCCGCGATCCGGCTCGGGCGGGATCCGTCCCCGTCGGGTCGGGTCGTGACAAGCTTTTGTGGTATCAGAGCACTGGTTTTGGAAACAGGTTGGATTGTAAAACAGAGCTCTAGGATGTGATCAGTGAGTCTGTCTGGGAGGTAGTTTTGGGTCGTTTGGCTTTTTATTGTGTTGTTTTTGTGTTGTTTTTGTGATAGTTTTCCGGATTTTCTGGATTTTTCTGTATGGATCAGCCAGACCCAGACATGACAGACGGTCAGAGTGATGATCAGGCAGCACCAGTGGGGAGTACAGCCCCAGTGGTCGGTGCTGACACACTGTCCCAGTTTGCTTCGTTGGTTGCTCAGATGATGAGCGAGACTCAGAGCAGAGCTTCTACTGTTAGATCTGAGGACATCGATCGACACCTGCAGTTGTTTTTGAGGTTGAAGCCTCCGAGGTTTGAGGGCGCTGTTGAGCCCAGAGCAGCCGAGGAGTGGCTGAGGAGATTAGAGAAGACTTTTGACGGGATGCAGTGTCCGGCAGACAGGAAGGTTCCGTTGGCTGTTTTTCTGTTAGATGGAGAGGCTGAGCACTGGTGGGATGGCCAGCAGGCAGCCAGATTTCAGGGCAGATTGAACTCTTTGATCACTTGGGAAGAGTTCACTGAAGTGTTCAGAGACTGGTTTGTTTCCCCTTCTGCACGACAGCAGATGCAGGAGAGTTTTCTGAGGCTGGTTCAGGGGAGCAAGACGGTGATGCAGTACGAGGCTGAGTTTACTGCATTAGCCAGGTACGCTCCGCAGCTGGTTAGCACTTCTGCTGAGAGGTGTTACCGATTTCTGAGAGGCTTACGAGACACTTTGAGGCAGCCTTTGATACCGTTCCGGATTTCTGATTTCTCTGAGCTTGTGGAGCGAGCTCGTCTGATTGAGAACGACATGACGACTACTCAGCAGCGGTGGTCTGCGAGTAGGAAGAGGTTTGGAGGTGATACTTCTGGCAGTGGTTCCTCTGGGAAGAGGAGATTTGTTCCTGGTTCTGGATCTGGAGATTCCAGAAGGAGCGGAGGATCGTCTGGTACTGTTACCAGTACGACTGGTTCTGGATCTGTCAGTTCGGCACCTGTGTGCCAGAGTTGTGGACGGCGACACCATGGCCAGTGCTACAGGATAGCTGGTCTTTGTTTCAGGTGTGGTCAGCCGGGACATAGGATTGCAGAATGTCCACAGATGGGATATGATCAGCGATCTGAGGGTTTAGTCAGACCTGTTGGTTCAGCAGCAGGAAGACCGAGGACTGTTCCTCCACGCTCTGAGGGATTTGCTGGTAGGGGTGGTGGTTCTAGTTCTGCACCACGGAGACCACCTACGATTCAGAGGGAGCAGAGTAGTTCTGTTGCTTCAGCTCCTGTTCCAGTTCAGCCACGAGTTTACAGCTTGAGTCAGCAGGAGGCTCGAGATGCTCCGGATGTTGTGACAGGTACGGTTTACATTTCTGATCAGCCCTGTCGTATTTTGTTTGACTCTGGAGCGAGTCATTCTTTTCTGTCCGAGCATTGTTTTGAGCTTTTACATTTGGATTCGATGGTTTTACCGGTTTCTTTGTCTGTGATTTTACCGGCTGGGAATCCATTGATTGCTCGACAGTTTTGTTTGTGTGAGATCGAGATTTCTGGCAAGAAGTGGAAATCGAGTTTGATTCGATTGCCGATTTCTTCGTATGATGTGATTTTGGGAATGGATTGGTTGAGTCAATATGAGGCTCAGATTGACTGTCTGAAGAAGCAAGTGAGTTTGCTTGTGGCTGGAGAGAGAGTTGTATTTCAGGGATTACGAGGTGTTCTCTCCAGTCTGATTTCTGCGTTAGAGGTGAGCAGAATGTGGAAGAAAGGATATCCAGTATTTTTGGCTTCGGTGCGGGATCTGAACCTGGAGGTTGGTTCTGTTTCTGAGATCCCTGTGGTACGGGAGTTTACTGATGTTTTTCCTGAGGAGTTGGTTGGTTTACCTCCGGATAGAGATGTGGAGTTCTCTATCGATGTTTTTCCGGGTACCGCTCCGATATCGAAAGCTCCGTACAGGATGGCACCGAAAGAACTTTCTGAGTTGAAAGTTCAGCTTCAGGAGTTGGTTGACAGAGGATTTGTACGTCCTAGTGTTTCTCCTTGGGGAGCACCTGTTCTGTTTGTGAAGAAGAAGGACGGTACACTCCGTATGTGTATTGATTACAGAGATTTGAACAAGGCCACGATCAAGAACAAGTATCCTTTGCCTCGGATAGACGACTTGTTTGATCAGCTTTCCGGATCTTCGGTATTTTCGAAGATTGATTTGAGATCCGGATATTATCAGGTGAAGGTGAAGGAATCTGATGTGGTGAAGACTGCTTTCAGTACTCGGTACGGGCACTACGAGTTCTTGGTTATGCCTTTTGGGGTAACCAATGCGCCTGCTATTTTCATGGATCTGATGAACCGAGTATTCAGGGAGTATTTGGATCAGTTTGTGATCGTCTTCATCGACGATATTCTGGTATATTCTGCTTCTGAGGATGAGCATGCCAGACATCTGAGGATTGTGTTGGAGACTTTGAGGAGGCATCAGCTGTATGCCAAGTTCTCCAAGTGCGAATTCTGGCTGAAGAGCATTTCATTTCTGGGGCACGTGATTAGCGGAGAAGGTATTTCTGTGGATCCCCAGAAGATTCAGGCAGTTGCTGATTGGCCAAGGCCGACTACGGTATTTGAGGTACGTAGTTTCTTAGGCATGGCCGGGTATTATAGGAAGTTTGTGAAAGGATTTTCACAGATTTCGACTCCTCTGACGAGACTGACTCAGAAGTCAGTTCCTTTTGTTTGGACACCGGAGTGTGAAGCTAGTTTTCAGAGATTGAAGGATTGTTTGACTTCAGCTCCAGTGTTGGCGCTTCCGTCAGGTACGGAAGGTTTTCAGGTGTTCAGTGATGCTTCACTGAAAGGACTGGGATGTGTCCTGATGCAGCATGGTCAGGTAATTGCTTATGCTTCGAGACAGTTGAAACCACATGAGAAGAATTACCCGACACATGATTTGGAGTTAGCTGCAGTTGTTTTTGCTTTGAAGATTTGGCGGCATTACCTGTATGGCATCACATGTGAGATGTTTACTGATCATAAGAGCCTGAAGTACATTTTTACTCAGAAGGATTTGAATCTGAGACAGAGGAGGTGGCTCGAGTTGATCAAGGACTATGACCTGACTATTCAGTATCAGCCTGGGAAGGCGAATGTGGTAGCAGATGCTTTGAGCAGGAAGTCTTCTGGATTCTCAGGTATTCAGCTTACCTGTGATGACTTTCTGATTCGTGATTTGGAGAGATTGCAGTTGGAGGTGATTTCCTCCAGTGATTTGGAGTTGGCTCAGATGAGTATTCAGTCTTCTTTAGAAGCAAGGATTCAAGAAGCCCAGAAGTCAGATTCTGATTATTCGAAGTTGCTAGCTCAGATTGGATCTGGTAAGACTCCTGAACTTCGAATTTCTGATTCTGGTGCTATTTTCTGTAAGAACAGGTTGTGGGTACCTGTGTTTGGAGATTTGAGGCGGGAGATTCTGTATGAATCTCATCATTCAGGCTACACTGTTCATCCAGGCAGTGGTAAGATGTATGCTGATATGAAGCTTTTGTTCTGGTGGCCTGGGATGAAGAAGGATGTGGCGGAGTTTGTGTCGAGATGCGAAGCCTGTCAGTTGGTGAAGGCAGAGCATCAGCGACCAAGTGGACTGTTGCAGTCGTTGCCTATCCCTGAGTGGAAATGGGAGGAGGTAACGATGGATTTTGCTATGGGTTTTCCTCGATCACGACAAGGACATGATGCTATTTGGGTAGTTGTGGATCGATTGACGAAGTCAGCCCATTTTCTTCCGATCAGACAGACGGATTCAGTTGAACGCTTGGCACAGATATATGTGAAAGAGATAGTCAGATTGCACGGTGTGCCTCGTGTGATTGTATCTGATCGAGATGGACGTTTTACTTCCAGACTTTGGAAAGGCATTCAGCAAGGCTTGGGTACGAAATTGCATTTCAGTACAGCCTTTCATCCTCAGACCGACGGACAGTCTGAGAGGACTATTCAGGTACTGGAAGATCTGTTGAGACTTTGTGTTCTGGACTTTAGCGGAAGCTGGGAAGATCATATTCCGCTGATTGAGTTTGCCTATAACAATAGTTTTCAGTCCAGTATCGGTATGGCACCGTACGAGGCTCTGTATGGCAGGAAGTGCCGTACTCCTTTGACTCTGACGGAGGTCGGAGATAGACAGACTTTGGGTGCCACTTTTGCTGATGAAACTGCTCAGAAGATTCATTTGATAAGAGAGAGATTGAAAGCCGCTCAAGATCGTCAGCAGAAGTATTATAATCAGAAGCACAGATTTGTTGAGTTTCAGGTTGGTGACTTTGTGTATGTCAAAGTCAGCCCGATGAAAGGTGTGAGCAGATTTGGTCAGGTAAGCAAGCTTAGTCCAAGGTATGTTGGACCATTTGAGATTTTGGAAAGAATTGGAAAATCTGCTTATCGCCTATTGCTTTCTGATTCTATGTCTGATGTGCATAATGTGTTTCACGTATCCACTCTGAGGAAGTGGGTTTCAGACTCTGGGAAGAAGGTATCAGCTGACGAGGTTGAGATTCAGGAGAATCTGGCGTACAAGGAAGAGCCAGAATTGATTTTAGCGTACGACGTCCGCAAGTTAAGAAATAAAGAGATTCTGATGGTTAAAGTCCAGTGGAAGCACCGGACTGCACGGGAAGCAACTTGGGAAAAGGAGTCTGATATGAGACGGTCGTACCCGTACTTGTTTTGACTGAGTTTGGATTGGATAATGTCGAGGACGACATTTTTCTGAGTTGGGGAGATTGTAATATTTCAAACTGCTCCAGTATCGTCCAGGCCGATCTGGGATCGTCCTGGGACGATCAGTGTATTTTCAGTTCCAGAATCTGTCCAGAATTGCTCTAAGTGATTTCCTGTAGGGATCGTCCAGGCCGATCGAGGTATCGTCCCGGGACGATCAGTGGATGGCACAAGTCAGTGAATGGAGGTTTTTATCGCCTATGAATAGTAAACATCGTCCTGAAAAATCGTCCCTGGACGATGGGATTTTGGTCTGATCGTCCAGGCCGATCTGGACGATCGGCCGGGCCGATCTGTGTATTATAAAGCTGATTTCAGTCGATTTGAAGAGAGAGAAAATAAAAAAATAAATATCTGATTTCAGCTCTGAGGAGAGAGAAAAAGAAGGTTTTGGAAAAGTTGATTTCGGGAAGACGCAGAGCCGTTTTCGATCGAAGTGACTGTTGAAGAATTTGCTGTGCTCGAGGTAAGGCACATTCCGTCTTTCTCAATTTTCAGTTCCGTCGAGGTTGGCGGTATTTTTCTGTCCGGATTTAGTTTTCGTTACGATTTTTCGTCCGTATCTTTTGATTGGTTCAGTTTTTACCGCGTAAGTTTCTGTATATCGTTGCCGTGCCGGGTGTGCACGTTTTGATTATATTTTGAAGATTTTCGTCCGGGTATTTTTGATTCGACTGTGTTTTTAGTCGACCGGATTTTTCTGTGAAATTGGAAATTATCTGTGCAGTAGAATAAATGTTCTGGAATGTGATTATCTATGTTCTGTGCGAATTCGGTAAATTTTCTTTGCAGGAAATTTTGTGTAAATTCTGTATACTGCCGTTGTGCTGCCCGATTTTTGGGTAATTTCTGAATTGTCCGAATTTCTTCTGAATTGAAATGCTATGTGTATAAGCTATAAAAAGGGAGCTATAAGGGGCCTGGATCCTATGAGATTCAGTTAGTGAAACGGGAAATTTAGATGAGCTCAAGTTGGGAGAAATATCAGTTATATTCCGGATCCGTGAATTCTATTATTCAGGTGTCGTGAGCACATTTAGCTTAGCTATTAATTATTCAGCGAATTTTTGGTGCCGTGAGCACAAGGGAGACATAAGGGTTAGAATCCGTAGTGATTCTGTTCAGTTTAGTTTAGCTATTAATTACTCAGCTATTATTCTGGTGCCGGGGGCACACTTAACTATTAATTAAATATCTGATATCTGATCTGAAATGTGATTCTGATACGATTTTGTTCTGTTTCGATATGATCTGTATAATTCTGACTCTGCTGAGTTTATTCTGTTCTGTGATCTGATCTGTACGATTCTGATTCTGATTTGATATCTGTCCGTATAAGTTCTGATTTCCGATTCTGTTCCGATTTCTGATCTGATTTCTGTCTGATGAGTTTGGTTTTGGTTTCTGAGAATTTAGATTGGTGGTTTGTTGCTTTGCTGAGCTGTTGAGCTCACCCTTGCTTTCTGGTGGTTTTCAGGTTCTGGGAAGGGCAAGGAGGTCCAGGTTTAGTTTCAGAGTCTGATCCGATTAGGTACTTTTGTACTTGTTGATTTTTGTACAGTCATGGCTTTCCTGTTCTGTCTTTCTTTCTGTTGAAAGCCATGTACTGTTCTGTAGATGATTATTTTGAGGAAATGAAAAGATAGATGTTTTGTTCCGCTGCATTTGATGTTTTTAGTAGCTCTGTTGTTCTGTGTGTTTTCTGTTGAGTTATGTATTTGGGAAGTTCAGTTCAGCAACCTAATCCAAAGCCAGATCCTGGATAAGCAAGTAAGTGTGCGCTCGCCGCGATCCGGCTCGGGCGGGATCCGTCCCCGTCGGGTCGGGTCGTGACATGGGTTGTGTCCTGATGCAGCATGGTCAGGTAATTGCTTATGCTTCGAGACAGTTGAAACCACATGAGAAGAATTACCCGACGCATGATCTGGAGTTAGCTGCAGTAGTTTTTGCTTTGAAGATTTGGCGTCACTACCTGTATGGCGTCAGATGTGAGATCTTTACTGATCATAAGAGCCTGAAGTATATTTTTACTCAGAAGGATCTGAATTTGAGGCAGAGACGGTGGCTCGAGTTGATCAAGGACTATGACCTGACTATTCAGTATCAGCCTGGGAAGGCGAATGTGGTAGCAGACGCTCTGAGCAGGAAATCTTCTGGATTGTCAGGTTTGCAGCTTACCTGTGATGACTTCCTGATTCGTGATTTGGAGCGATTGCAGTTGGAGGTGATTTCCTCCAGTGGTTTGGAGTTAGCTCAGATGAGTATTCAGTCTTCTTTGGAAGCACGGATTCAAGAAGCCCAGAAGTCAGATTCTGATTATTCGAAGTTGATTGCACAGATTAGATCTGGTAAGACTCCTGAACTTCGAATATCTGATTCTGGTGTTATTTTCTGTAAGAACAGGTTGTGGGTACCGGTGTTTGGAGATTTGAGACAGGAGATTCTATACGAATCTCATCATTCAGGCTACACTGTTCATCCAGGCAGTGGTAAGATGTATGCTGATATGAAGCTTTTGTTCTGGTGGCCTGGGATAAAGAAGGATGTGGCAGAGTTTGTGTCGAGATGCGAAGCCTGTCAGTTGGTGAAGGCAGAGCATCAGCGACCAGGTGGACTGTTGCAGTCGTTGCCTATCCCTGAGTGGAAATGGGAGGAGGTAACGATGGATTTTGCGATGGGTTTTCCTTGATCTAGACAAGGGCACGATGCTATTTGGGTAGTTGTAGATCGATTGACGAAGTCAGCCCATTTTCTTCCAATCAGACAGACGGATTCAGTTGATCGCTTGGCACAGATATATGTGAAGGAGATAGTCAGATTGCACGGTGTGCCTCGCGTGATTGTTTCTGATCGAGATTGACGTTTTACTTCCAGATTTTGGAAAGGCATTCAACAAGGCTTGGGTACGAAACTGCATTTCAGTACAGCCTTTCATCCTCAGACCGACGGACAGTCTGAGAGGACTATTCAGGTACTGGAAGATCTGTTGAGACTTTGTGTTCTGGACTTTAGCGGAAGCTGGGAAGATCATATTCCACTGATTGAGTTTGCTTATAACAACAGTTTTCAGTCCAGTATCGGTATGGCACCGTACGAGGCTCTGTATGGCAGGAAGTGCCGTACTCCTTTGACTCTGACGGAGGTCGGAGATAGGCAGGCTTTGGGGGCCACTTTTGTTGATGAAACTGCTCAGAAGATCAATTTGATAAGAGAAAGATTGAAAGCTGCTCAAGATCAACAACATAAGTATTACAATCAGAAGCACAGATTTGTTGAGTTTCAGGTTGGTGACTTTGTATATGTCAAAGTCAGCCCGATGAAAGGTGTGAGCAGATTTGGTCAGGTAAGCAAGCTTAGTCCAATGTATGTTGGACCGTTTGAGATTTTGGAAAGAATTGGAAAATCTACTTATCGCCTATTGCTTTCTGATTCTATGCCTGATGTGCATAATGTGTTTCATGTATCCACTTTGAGGAAGTGGGTTTCAGACTCTGGGAAGAAAGTATCAGCTGATGAGGTTGAGATTCAGGAGAATCTGGCGTACAAGGAAGAGCCAGAGATTATTTTGGCGTACGACGTCCAGAAGTTAAGAAATAAAGAGATTCCGATGGTTAAAGTCTAGTGGAAGCACCGGACTGCACGGGAAGCGACTTGGGAAAAGGAGTCTGACATGAGACGATCGTACCCGTATTTATTCTGATTGTGTTTGGATTGGATAATGTCGAGGACGACATTTTTCTGAGTTGGGGAGATTGTAATATCAAAAATCTGCTCCAGGATCGTCCAGGACGATCTGTATCGTCCTGGGACGATCAGTTATAAGTTTGCTCCAGAATTAGCCCAGAAGTGTTCCAGGTGATTTTCTGTAAGCATCGTCCAGGCCGATTGGAGACATCGACCAGGCCGATTGGTACTGTAGAAAATATCGGCCAGACAACAGCCCTGGGAGGATTCCAGGACGATCCTTTTGGTCGGATCGTCCCGGGACGATGTCGCGATCGGCCGGGCCGATCTGAAGATTATAAAGCTGATTTCAGCTCATTTGAAGAGAGAAAAAATCTTTTTAAAATATCTGATTTTTCTGAGGAGAGAGAAAGTCGAGGGCTTTTGTAGAAAAGTGGATTTTTGGACGACGCGGAGCCGTTTTCATCTGACGAGACTGTTCAGGATATTGCTGTGCTCGAGGTAAGGCACATTCCGCCTTTCTCAATTTTCAGTTCCGTCGCGTTTGGCGGTAATTTCTGTCCGGATTTCGTTTCCGTTACGGTTTTTCGTCCGTATCTTTTGATTGGTTCAATTTTTACCGCGTAACTTTCCGTATATTGTTGACGTGCCGAGTGTGCACATTTTGGTTATTTTCCGAAGATTTTTGTCCGGGTATTTTTGATTCGACGATGTTTTTCGTAGACTACAATTTTCTGTGAAATTGTAAATTCTCTGTGCAGTAGAATAAATGTTCTGGAATATGATTATCTATGTTCTGTGCGAATTCGGTAAATTTTCTTTGCAGGAAATTTTGTGTAAATTCTGTATACTGCCGTTGTGCTGCCCGATTTTTGGGTAATTTCTGATTTCTCCGGATTTCTTCTGAATTGAAATGCTATGTGTATAAGCTATAAAAAGGGAGTTATAAGGGGCCTGAATCCTATGAGATTCAGTTAGTGTCGGGGAAATCTGAATGAGCTCAAATCTGAAATCTGATATCTGTTCTGTTCCGGATCCGATGAATTCTGTTCTGGTGCTATAAGCACATCTGTTCTGGTGCCGTGAGCACAAAGGGAGGCATAAGGGGCCTGGATCCTATGAGATTCAGTCAGTGTCTGGGAAGGGAGGCATAAGGGGCCGGAATCCGTAGAGATTCCGTCAGTGTCAGGGCAAGCTATGAATGACATATGAATCTGTTCTGTTTTCTGTATCTGTTCTGTACGCAATTGTGATTCTGATATGATATGATTTGCAAATTCTGATTTCTGATTTCTGTATAATTCTGACTCTGTTGATTTATTCTGTTCTGTGATCTGATCTGTACGACTCTGATTCTGATTTGATATCTGTCCGTATAAGTTCTGATTTTCGATTCTGTTCTGATTCGAGATCCGATTCTGTTCCAAATTCTGATATGATTCTGTCTGATGAGTTTGGTTTTGGTTTCTGAGAATTAAGATTTGTGGTTTGTTGCTTTGCTGAGCTGTTGAGCTCACCCTTGCTTTCTGGTGGTTTTCAGGTTCTGGGAAAGGGAAGGAAGTCCAGGACTAGAGTTCAGAGTCTGATCAGTATAGGTACTTTTGTACTTTTGATTTTTGTACAGTCATGGCTTTTCTGTTCTGTCTTTCTTTCTGTTGAAAGCCATGTACTGTTCTGTAGATGATTATTCTGAGGAAATGAAAAGATAGATATTTGTTCCGCTGTGTTTGATGATTTATAGTAGCTCTGTTGTTCTGTGTTTGTGTGTCTGTTGAGTTTAAGTATTTGGAAGATCAGTTCAGTAACCAAATTCCAAAGCCAGATCCTGGATAAGAAGGTTGTGTTGCGATCCGGCTCGGGCGGGATCCGTCCCCGTCGGGTCGGGTCGTGACATTATAAGAGCTTGAAATTTAATGATTTTATGCTCGTTTATCCTGTCATATATTTTGTTTGATCCAAATTTTAATTTAAGATTTTTTTAATTCAATTATTATTATGAGATTCATGTCAGTTCGTATGTATCAAATAAATAACAACTTGATTTTTTTTAACTTATGACCACCATTGTTGAAGCTTTATCATTTTATGTTTTAAAAAAAACCATTATTGAAAATTTAGATTCTCTCCGATTATTGAATCCACTAATTCATCGTGCTTTATAGATTAAGGCTTGGTTTGAAACGACTTTATTACTTCTTCGTAAAGCAGCTTTCTAGTACAAAAAATAAAATTTTTATACTAGAAAGCTGCTTTAAGAAGCAGAAAGAAAGTTGTCCCAAACGAAGCCTAAATCTATCCCATTATTTAAAAGTCAAGATGATTATCAATCAATATAAAGTGTAGTAAATCCAATCAGTCAAAATGTAATGGAAGATTGAATTTGATAGCTGTAAAAACTATATTAAAATGATAATTAGAGATAATTTGTTATAAAACTTCTTTTAAAAAAATATGGAAAATATATGATATTTAAACATTTTAAAGTTTATCAAAAATGCCAGAAAAAATTCATGAGAGAAGAGAGAGACAATTATTGAAGATCTGCAACCCTAAATAGCATTTGGGGAGGAAGGTGACCAAGAGCTCCATTTTTTCTATATTTTTGCACATAAAAGGAAAAAATATGCATAAGTATTGATATGTCATAAAAAAATTATCTTGATTGGGCATGAATCTCTATGCAAATATGAGTTGGAAGCTTCAAAAACTAATTTTGGACCACCAAACTCCGATTTCAGCAAACTATAACAAATTTTAAAAACTTAGAAAGACAAAATAGTATTAAAAAATTTTGTAAGCTAAGAAATTCCTCATTTCCTAAGCATTTCCACACCTCTATTGGATATCATCAGGTACAACTTTTCCACACTTCATTTTCTTAAAAGCCTCTCTAACTTTGATTTTACTAATATGTCAATAAAAATAGAAATATTTATTTTCATTTAGGGTGCTAAGGTCACTAAAGTCAATCATATTTTCACATTCTTCATTAAAAAGTTTAGCAAAATATCTCATCCACCTTTGTTGAATATCATCTTCTAAGAAAAGTACTTTTTAATCTTCATTCTTAATGCACTTCCCTTGAACTAAATCTTTCTACTCCTATCTCTTTATTTGATTAACTTATACATATATCTTTCTCCCTCCTTAGTATCTATTCTATTATATAAATTATCAAAAGTTAAGATCTTTGCATCACAAATACAAGTGTACTCCCACTTAGCAAAAGCCTTATGGAAGCCTTTATGAATGAGTATGTGCAACATTGCTTTATTCATGTTAATGTTGATGATGATGCACACATCAACTAATGAGATTGGATGTTATTACTCCAATTGCTCACAAATCATATATATCTTATATACAATCATGTATGATCATCTATGTATAAAAATATATGATTCTTTATACATAATTATGTATGACTATCCCATTAGTTGTATATCAGGGCATCATCTGCATCTAATAATTTAACTAAATTTACACCGTCGCGATTATTCCTAATAATAGGTCTTTCTTCATTGTATTCAATCTTTATTTATGTAATTAATAATGAAATTTTTAAAATGATTGTATTGTTATGAATAGAAGTTTGTGGGACCAATAATTGAGAAGGTTTATCATCCTTTGTGGATATGTGTCATTGTATAATAACTGACTGAGTATTGACTTTTTGTAATTAAGTTCACTCAACACTTAAGGTTTTGAATTATTTTAATATTAATTTTTTAATTCCAAATACTTCCTAGATCCACATGGCCAATATATAAAAGCTTAATCTTATTATTATTTTAGAAAAAAATTACTTTAAGTTTAATGATAATTATTATGTATTATACAATTATTATTATTATGTCAATTTTATTAAATGTTATTATAAGTAAATATTTTCCATGATCCTTTTTTTGTGGAGAAAACTTACAGGGCTTACGCATAAATAATGATAAAAATTACATGTCCTTAGAGGATCATAAGCTCACTAAAAGAATAGCATTTGAAATAAAACCTAAGAGCTTTAGATCCTATCAATTACAGAAAAATAAAAGCAAAGCTAAAATGAAATACAACAAAACTCCAAAAAAGAAAAGCACCAACAACAGCAAGTTTCTAGGCCATCATCCCAATTAACGGCTACTAGGAGCAATCAAACGGCCCATAACCAATCCAAGTAAAGAGGGAGATAACATCCAAAAAGACTACATATGCAGTAACAACAACACCAAAACAGCTCCCAAAAGAAAGGACAAAGGATCCAAAAAGCAACAGCCCAACGAATAATCTCCACCAATAGCAACTGGATGCCCAAGAACAAAACCATAAAGGGAATAAAACCTGCAAGAACAATCATAACCAAAAGGAAGATGGGGTAGCAACCTAACCCCTCAACCAACACCAAACACGCACCTACAAGTCGAAGGGCCAACAACAAAGCCACCAGCTAAACACTAAAGAAAACACCCAAAAAACCAAATATCTACATTCTAGATTTCCTCCTACAATGCTTATTGCCACGAAAAAGTGCCTTCTCAGTTACCTAGCAAACATCTAAACCATATAATTCCTTAAAGGAATCTGTTTGAATAGTTGCTATTTGAATGATTTATAATTGTGCAACTTATGTAGTTTTGATGATTCCAAACATTATTGTTCAGATGCATAGTTATCTCCTAACAATTTTAGAAGATTTGCACTTGCTCTTGTGTGTACTAACATTTCAGGAAAATCAGACTCCAGACTACGAAAACTTCAAATCAAATTCAACATATGATATTTTGTTTATTTGAAGTTTGTCTTTTCTTTGAATTAATTTTGAAAGGGAGTGATTGTAATTGAGTGAATAAAATCTCACACACACACAAATTAGGAGATCATGAAATTCTATACTGATCGTACAGGACGATATTTATCGTACTGGACGATCTGTCAGTTATCTCCTATAGAGCACTTGGAACGAATAGGAACTTGCTTTGAAAAATTTTTCTAAGTCCTATTCGTCCAGGACGAATTTTAATATCGTCCCGGACGATGGGTTCTCTGTAAACATTTCGTCCAGACGAATTTTACCATCGTACGAGGCGACCAGCTCTCTGGAAAAATTTCGTTCAGACGAAAATAATTATCGTACCGGACGATCAGCTCTCTGGAAAATTTTCGTCCAGACGAAACCAAATTATCGTCCCCGGCGATTGGCTCTCTGGAAAATTTTCGTCCAGACGAAATAAATTATCGTCCAGGACGATCGGCTCTCTGGAAAATTTTCGTCCAGACGAACATATTTTCGTCCAAACGATAAACCGACTTAGGACAGTTTTCAGCATTTTCTAGAACCGACCTTGTAATAACCGTTCGTACTGGACGAACCTAGTTCGTACAGGACGATCAGCTGTACGAAGTCATTTCGTACACATATACAAATTGGTTCGTTTCAGATCGTTTAAGTAAAATCGTCCAAGACGATCCAGGATCATACGGGACGATCCACTGCGTACAGAATTGAAAACTTGCAGTTTTTGGGCGGTTTTTCATGTCTTTTATATAAATACTCCAAATTAGACTGCCACCCAATCTTTTTGTCATTTGATCTTCGTGCCTATTGAGAGAATAGCCAAGGGGAGAGTGGAAGAGAGCATTCAAAGGAGGATTCCTACCATTGGAGCAAGAAGGCTTCACTTGGATTGCTAAGGTAAGAATCTCTACTTGTGAAATTGGATTTCTTCACTCTTTTCTTTCTTCCTTCTAGATTCTTGTGAGAAGATCATTCAAGAAGGTCCGGTTCACTGCCGACACTTGGAGAGTGTGAACAGACGTGGGTTCTCTGCCTACACTAGGAGAGTGTAAAAGGACGGAGGTTCTCTGCCTACACTTGGAAAGTGTGAACAACCGTAGGGTTCTCTGCCCACACTAGGAGAGTGTGAAAGGACGACGGTTCTCTGCCTACACTAGGAGAGTGTAAAAGGAAGGAGGTTCTCTGCCTACACTTGGAAAGTGTGAACAGCCGTAGGGTTCTCTGCCCACACTAGGAGAGTGTGAAAGGACGACGGTTCTCTGCCAGCACTGTGGATTGTGTAAAAGGACGACGGTTCTCTGCCGCACCGGGGAGTGGTGAAAAGAGTGTTTTGTACAGGCTTCTCCGCCTTGCTGTGGGTGCAAAAGGAGAGTCACTTTGTGGTATTAGTGCAATACTCAGAGGGTGCCTCTGAGGAGTGGATGTAGGTCTGGTTATAGACCGAACCACTATAAATCTGGTGTCATTTACTTTATTTCTTTTACGTTTCCGCATTTTAAATTTCAGTTTTAACAACTCTGTGGTTGAAAAACCTTTTTCTACATACTTTAAAAGAAAATTTTATTTCGGTTCAACTTTAATTTTAAGAGGGTTTAAAATTTTTAAAAACTACCAATTCACCCCCCTCTTGGTAGCCGTGGGACATTTACTTAGGCTTAACAACCTAATTACTAGACTCAACAAGTGGTATCAGAGCATTGTTTAAAAATCATAAGTTTGAACTACTTTTTGATTAACGTAGATGGCTACATTTGGAAACCGAAACACACCTGAGGGTTACTCTATCACTAGACCTCCACTGTTTGACAATATTCCTTTTGATTTTTGGAAAACACGCATGTCTACTTTCTTACAGTCACTTGATTATCGCATGTGGATGTTAGTCCAGGAAGGTTACACAAAACCAACTAGATTAGTTGATGGAATTAGGGTAGATACACCCTATGCAGATTGGACTATAGAAGAACGTGACTTAGCACAATTAAATGCGAAATGTTTAAATAGTTTCTTTTGTGCTTTAAAATCTGAAGACTACATGCGAGTTTCTACTTGTAAAAGCGGAAAAGACATATGGGATAGACTTTGTATTACTTATGAAGGAACAAATGAGGTTAAGCAATCAAGACTCAATATCTTGTTACATGACTACGAATTATTTCGCATGAAACCTAATGAATCAATATCTGACATGTACACAAGATTCACTCAAATTGTCACCTCTTTGCATGCACTTGGTAGGGAATTAACTAATGCTGAAATGGTTAATAAGATTTTTCGTTGTTTACCTACTGCATACGATGCTAAAATTACTGCAATTACAGAGTCAAAAGATCTGAACATTTATTCTATTGACAATCTTCTTGGTTCACTCATTGCTTACGAGCAAGGAGTAAGTCAAAGAAAGATTGATGCAGGTGAACCAAGAAAGGACAAGAATATTGCACTAAATGTGAAAGAGTCAGAAAGTGAACACTCACAACCTGAGGATGAAGATGATATAGCACTGATGACTAGACAATTCAAAAGCTTTTTAAAGAGGAAGCAGAAGAGACGCCAGTAATGGAATAGAGGTAAGTATAACAGAAATGGTAAGGTTTCTAATGAAGTAATTTGTTATGAATGCAGGAAACCAGGTCATATAAAGACTGATTGTCCAAAACTCAAAGCCTCTCCTAGCAAGGAGAAGGTAGAGGAGAAACCAATGGTAAAGAAGGGCAAGAAGAAGTTTCAAAAGGCTTTTTGGGCGGACTCAGCTTCAGACTCATCTGAGACTGAAAAAGAAGAAGAAGTCACCAACCTTTGCTTGATGGCAGATAAAGCTGAACAATCAGATCAAGAAGAGGTATACTCTCACACAAGACCTCGTGAGAGTATATGGTACCTGGACAGCGGATGTTCTAAGCACATGACTGGAGATACTACTCAATTCATAACGCTGGAAGCCAGGAGTGGAGGCAAGGTTACACTTGGAGATAATACCACAAAGAAAGTGGTTGGATCAGGTATGATTGGAAATTTGAAAAACTTTTTCATAGATAATGTTTTATTAGTTGAAGGCTTGAAACATAATTTGCTTAGCATAAGTCAGCTATGTGATAAGGGCTATAATGTAAAATTTTTACCTACTAGCTGCATAATTAGCCTAAATGGGAAAATTGTTTTAAATGGAAAAAGGGTGAATAATGTCTACATGCTAGATTTAAATTGTATTCAATCTCCTACTGCTTTTTGTTAGAAAACTATTTCTGATGAATCATGGCTTTGGCATAGGAGATTTTGTCATTCTAGTATGAAAAATCTTAGAAAAATTACCCAAAAGAATTTGGTGAGAGGAATACCTAAACTAGACTTTACTAAGAACCATCTGTGTGATGCATGTCAATTAGGAAAACAAGTGAAGTCCTCTTTTAAGTCCATTAAAGATCTTAGGACCAGTAAACCTTTAAAAATTCTACACATGGATCTTTTTGGACCAGTAAGCACTGTTAGTCTAGGAGGAAAGGTATATGGATTTGTTATAGTAGATGATTTTTCAAGATTCACCTGGGTTAAATTTCTTTTTCATAAGAGTGAATCATTTGAGGAATTCAGAAATTTTTCAACTTGAATACAAAGAAAACTAGGATGTGAAATAATTTCTATACAAAGTGATCATGGAGGAGAATTTGAAAATGATAGATTTGAAGATTTCTGTAAAGAAAAGGGGATTGATCACAATTTTTCTGCACCTAGAACTCCTCAACAAAATGGAGTAGTTGAAAGAAAGAACAGAACATTAATAGAATCCGCCCGAGCAATGTTAGCAGAATACTCTCTTCCTAGATATTTTTGGGCTGAGGCGGTTAGCACTGCATGCTATGTTCTGAATAGGGTGAATGTGAGATCAAATTTGAATAAAACACCCTATGAGTTGCTAAAAGGAAGAACACCAAATTTGTCTCATTTGCATGTATTTGGTTGCAAGGTGTTCATACATAATAATGGAAAATCTGTCTTAGGAAAATTTGATCCAAAATCAGATGAAGGAATTTTTGTTGGATATTCAAGTGTTGGAAAATCTTATAGAGTATTCAACAAAAGAACTTTAGTCATTGAAGAAACCACACATGTTGTTTTTGATGAAAATGGAAATATGGAAGAGCCAAAAGTTGTTGAAGAAGAAATTGAAGAAAACTCCCAAAAGATTGATAGATTAAATTTGGAAGAAAATGTGGAAGAAAATTTAGAAAGAGAAGACCCTTTGCCTAGAGATTTGAGATTTTCTAAAAACCACCCAAAGGAATTAATCATAGGTGAACCAAGTGAGGGTGTTAGAACTAGGCGTGGATTAAACAAGGAAGTCAATCATTCAGCCTTTATTTCAACTGTTGAACCCACTAACATTGATCAAGCACTTTCAGATGAATTTTGGATATTGGCCATGCAAGAAGAGTTGAATCAATTTGTAAGAAATAAAGTTTGGGAACTAACTACAAGGCCAAAAGATCAAAGTGTTGTTGGAACCAAGTGGGTGTTCAAAAATAAAATGAATGACTCAGGAGTAGTCATTAGAAATAAGGCTAGATTAGTAGCTAAGGGGTATAATCAAATTGAAGGAATTGATTTTGAGGAAACTTTTGCCCCTGTAGCTAGACTTGAAGCAATTAGGGTTTTACTAGCCTTTGCCTGTTTTAAAGGTTTTAAATTGTTTCAAATGGATGTCAAAAGTGCCTTTTTAAATGGAGTAATTGAAGAAGATGTTTTTGTAGAACAACCTCCAGGTTTTGAAAATTCTAAATTTCCAAATCATGTTTTCAAATTAAAAAAGGCATTATATGGATTGAAACAGACACCTAGGGCTTGGTATGAGAGGTTAAGCACCTTCCTACTTGAAAGATCTTTTGAAAAAAGATGTGTGGATACAACTCTTTTTTTAAGGAAAATTGGAAATGATATACTTATTGTTCAAATTTATGTGGATGACATCATCTTTGGATCTTCAAATAAACATCTTTGTGATGATTTTTCTAAAACAATGAATAGTGAATTTGAAATGAGTCTAATGGGAGATTTAAATTACTTTCTAGGATTTAGCATTAAGCAACTTGAGGAAGGTACTTTTCTTAGTCAAACCAAATATATTAAGGACATCCTCAAAAAATATGAAATGGACAATGCTAAACCTGTTAGTACACCAATGAGTTCTTCAGTTCAGTTGGATAAAGACCTTAAGGGAAAATCTGTTGATCAAAAGAAATTTAGAGGGATAATTGGATCTTTACTTTACTTGACTGCTAGCCGACCAGATATAATGTTTAGTGTTTGCCTATGTGCTAGATTTCAATCAGATCCAAAAGAATCACATTTGACAGCAGTGAAAAGGATTTTAAGATATCTACTAGGAACTCAAAACTTAGGAATTTGGTATCCTAAGTTTAGCTCTTCATTTGAAATTATTGGTTACTCAGATTCTGACTTTGCAGGCTGTAGAGTGGATAGGAAAAGCACTTCTGGAACATGTCAATTCATTGGAAATTCATTAGTTTCATGGTCTAGTAGAAAACAAAATTCAGTGGCACTATCTACTGCAGAAGCAGAATACATTGCATTAGGAAGTTGTGTGGCACAAGTACTTTGGTTAAAACAACAGTTGATTGACTTAGGATTAACTATAGGCACTATTCCAATTTATTGTGACAATACTAGTGCAATTTGCATTTCCAAAAATCCTATTCAACATTCTAGAACCAAACACATTGATATAAGGCATCATTTCATAAGGGATCATGTATCCAAAGGAGAAATTGAACTCATACATGTTTCAACTGAAAATCAACTTGCAGACATTTTTACAAAACCTTTAGCCTTTGATACCTTCAGTACTTTAAGAACAAGGCTTGGTGTTATTGATTTGAATGCTTAACCAAAATGTCTTTGCAACATTGATACTTGTTGTGTTTTGTTTTTGTGATTTTGTGAATTTTGTGTGTTTTTGTATGAATTGTTTTTGGATTTATGATTTTTGTCTTATGTTTTCTGTGTTGTTGATTGTTTTTGTTGATTTTGTTAAATTAAAAAATTTAAAATCAAAAATTTGTTTTGGAGGAAATCGTCTAGGACGAAATATTTTCGTACGGGACGATGTGTTAAGAAACAGTTTGCGTAAATTTAAACCGTTTTGAGAGCAGTTTTTTTTTGGATCGTCTGTACGATCTGTGATCGTCCAGTACGAATTTTTTCTTTTTCTCAAACGTCGGGACGATTGAATGCAGCGGTTGAGTGGATAAGACAGTTTTTAATACGAACTTCGTCTGTACGAAATTTTTTTTTGTATGTACGAACATGTGTCGATCAAGCTTCTGCTTCTCAATCAGATTACCAGAATCTGATTGAGAGATTTGATAGACTAGAGACTCACATTGATCAAAGGTTTGATCAATTTGATGCTCATCTTACGCAGCAGCAACATGACATTGGTAATATTAGAGATGAAGTTCATGAAATAAATACCAATGTAATGTTGATGGCCTCCTACTTCAACCTCTTTGGCGGCATTCCTCCTCCTCCTCCTCCAGAACAGTAGAAGTTTTTTTTTTATGTGTGTCTGTTGTATTTTTTTTTGTGTTGTTATGTTTTTTTTTTTAAGTTTAAATGTTTTTATGTAATTTTTTTAAATCAATGAAAGTTAGTTTGTTTTAGATTTGTTTTGAAATGTGGCTAATCTTTATGAATTTCATTAATATTGTTTTTAATCTACATTGTGCTTAAATTCGATTGTAATATGAGATTATCTATATTAGAAAATCTAGACTTTCTGAATTTATAATTTGTTTATAACTTGTTGTATTTAGAATTTTTAAATTCATGTCTATTCATTTAGACTACATAAAAGTTAATATTGTTATTGCAATTTTGATATTTTCTTATTTTGTATTTCTATGCTCAAATGATATTTATGCACCTAGAAATATTTGAAATCTTAGATTATAGATTTTGGAAAGAATTGGTCAAATTACTCTTGAACATTGTACAAATGTACAAAAATCAAAAGGGATTCGCAAAAATTTGCAAAGTGAAAAAGAGGCACAAAATAAGCCCAACCAAAGAAAAATGCACAAAAATGTGCTCCAAAACTTTGAAAAGATGTGCAAAGCACCACATGAGGTAATTCTCTTCTTTCCAAATTCGTTTAATCTCTTAATTCAAGTTGATCTACTGTTCATTTATATTCTATTGAACTTTGAAATATAGAATTTTTTTTACATCTCACTTGTAATGATTTTCAATAATCAAAATATCTAAATTGAATCATGTCTTTGATAAATTCTTCTTACTTACAATGGTATATCATTTCATAAATTTTATGAATTTCTATGATTGACCTAATATCTTTAGTTTAAAATTGCATACCCTATGTCAAATCACAATTTAGATTAAATTTTAACAATGAATTTCATATTATTATTTAAATTTCTTGTCTTTTTCTTCTTCACTTTTTGTTGCTGTCAAAAAGGGGGAGAAATTATTATGTTTGTGTTTGTGTTGTGGTTTGTGTGTTTTCTGTTAAAATTTTTGAAAAACAAAAATATTGTTCTTTAATGCCTCCTTATTTTAATGTACTCATAAATTCAGGGGGAGTTTAGGAGATAAGAGATTTGTTTTAACTTGAAACCATACTAATAATAATTGTTTTGCCATCATCAAAAAGGGGGAGATTGTTTGAATAGTTGCTATTTGAATGATTTATATTTGTGCAACTTATGTAGTTTTGATGATTCCAAACATTATTGTTCAGATGTATAGTTATCTCCTAACAATTTTAGAAGATTTGCACTTGCTCTTGTGTGTACTAACATTTCAGGAAATCAGACTGCAGACTACGAAAACTTCAAATCAAATTCAACATATGATATTTTGTTTATTTGAAGTTTGTCTTTTCTTTGAATTAATTTTGAAAGGGAGTGATTGTAATTGAGTGAATAAAATCTCACACACACACAAATTAGGAGATCATGAAATTCTATACTGATCGTACAGGACGATATTTATCGTACTGGACGATCTGTCAGATATCTCCTATAGAGCACTTGGAACGAATAGGAACTTGCTTTGAAAAATTTTTCTAAGTCCTATTCGTCCAGGACGAATTTTAATATCGTCCCGGATGATGGGTTCTCTGTAAACATTTCGTCCAGACGAATTTTACCATCGTACGAGGCGACCAGCTCTCTGGAAAAATTTCGTCCAGACAAAAATAATTATCGTACCAGACGATCAGCTCTCTGGAAAATTTTCGTCCAGACGAAACCAAATTATCGTCCCCGGACATTGGCTCTCTGGAAAATTTTCGTCCAGACGAAATAAATTATCGTCCAGGACGATCGGCTCTCTGGAAAATTTTCGTCCAGACGAACATATTTTCGTCCAAACGATAAACCGACTTAGGACAGTTTTCAGCATTTTCTAGAACCGACCTTGTAATAACCGTTCGTACTGGACGAACCTAGTTCGTACAGGACGATCAGCTGTACGAAGTCATTTCGTACACATATACAAATTGGGTCGTTTCAGATCGTTTAAGTAAAATCGTCCAGGACGATCCAGGATCGTACGGGACGATCCACTGCGTACAGAATTGAAAACTTGCAGTTTTTGGGCGGTTTTTCATGTCTTTTATATAAATACTCCAAATTAGACTGCCACCCAATCTTTTTGTCATTTGATCTTCGTGCCTATTGAGAGAATAGCCAAGGGGAGAGTGGAAGAGAGCATTCAAAGGAGGATTCCTACCATTGGAGCAAGAAGGCTTCACTTGGATTGCTAAGGTAAGAATCTCTACTTGTGAAATTGGATTTCTTCACTCTTTTCTTTCTTCCTTCTAGATTCTTGTGAGAAGATCATTCAAGAAGGTCCGGTTCACTGCCGACACTTGGAGAGTGTGAACAGACGTGGGTTCTCTGCCTACACTAGGAGAGTGTAAAAGGACTGAGGTTCTCTGCCTACACTTGGAAAGTGTGAACAGCCGTAGGGTTCTCTGCCCACACTAGGAGAGTGTGAAAGGACGACGGTTCTCTGCCTACACTAGGAGAGTGTAAAAGGAAGGAGGTTCTCTGCCTACACTTGGAAAGTGTGAACAGCCGTAGGGTTCTCTGCCCACACTAGGAGAGTGTGAAAGGACGACGGTTCTCTGCCAGCACTGTGGATTGTGTAAAAGGACGACGGTTCTCTGCCGCACCGGGGAGTGGTGAAAAGAGTGTTTTGTACAGGCTTCTCCGCCTTGCTGTGGGTGCAAAAGGAGACTCACTTTGTGGTATTAGTGCAATACTCAGAGGGTGCCTCTGAGGAGTGGATGTAGGTCTGGTTATAGACCGAACCACTATAAATCTGGTGTCATTTACTTTATTGCTTTTACGTTTCCGCATTTTAAATTTCAGTTTTAACAACTCTGTGGTTGAAAAACCTTTTTCTACATACTTTAAAAGAAAATTTTATTTCGGTTCAACTTTAATTTTAAGAGGGTTTAAAATTTTTAAAAACTACCAATTCACCCCCCTCTTGGTAGCCGTGGGACATTTACTTAGGCTTAACAACCTAATTACTAGACTCAACAGAATCATCTTGCTAAACATCCAAATCCTAGACCCCCCACCCCCCCCCCCCTCACCCTCACACGTCAATGATGGATACCCATCATGCCAAACTGAATACCCTGAACAAGTGACCTCCAAATTAGAAACAAACTGAGCGTATAAACCATTTGGGGACATGACAATTATAGGCACCTCAACCAGGGAATTCAACCCAACAAAATAATGGATTCGCCACCAACAGTAACCAAGGCACCCGCACAACAGCTTCCACCTCTCCATCCTCCTCCACCTCAGCATTAGACAAAGCTAAATCATAAGCCCCCACATTTTAAAGGCCACTCAATTGCTTACCCTCTATCATTATAGGACATACAACAAGTGAAACAAAACCACCACCACCACTATTACCAGGATCCTTAGCCAAGTTAGGCAAAGGAGGAACAACACCATCACCAACAGCCACTTGATCACAATTACCCGCTTCATCCACCAACAAAACATGTTGAGCCACATTAAATTCATGCAAAGAAGGGTCAACAGCCACAATACCATGAGTCACATTAAAGTAATACGAAGAAGAATAAACAACTATTACCCCGACCTTGTCAGGGAGCAACGATTTGTTTCCAACCAAAGGAGATTCAGTACCCATATCATCATCAGCTCCAGGAGGCACTAACTCACCTGTCTGTTTGGGTAAATCATTCTTAAGGAACATAACATCAATAATAGGGTTCTCACCCAAAAGAACAGGAACTGCATTAGTAATAATTTTATTACCCACTCCCATATCTAAACCAACCACATTAGGCACAAGAATGTTAGCTAGTAAAGGATTTAAAATATGGCATTCGACTTAGAGTGTCCCAAAATGTTATAGTGAGCACAATAGGTAGTGAACTCCTCCAATTCAACACGTTGAATGAACCCCATAGATTACGAACCAATCCAAAATTGGTCAGAGTACCTCTTGGTGACATCTAACTCCACAAGTACATGAGCAATCGAGGGCCTCGAGCCATTTAACGTAGCATTATCCGTTTGCAAATGACGGCCTAACTAGGAGCCAAGGCCATGTAAAATTTGGGGAGAGAATAGATGAGGATGCAGATTGAGGAAAGACACCCAAATGGGTATAGTATAAGAATCAATGTTAATATCTAAGAGAGGTGTCCATTTAACCAACTTCATGTAATAGTTGCTAACGAAGTAAGATAAGTGCGAGAAAACACAACAATAGACAAGGTCATTCAAAAATTTAATCAAAATGTTCTTTGAGTTCAGCAAAGTGACATAAAATTCACCACAAAGCTTAAGTTGAAAGAAAAACTTGTGGATGACATCCAGCGAAGGCCGCCAGCCATAAAATTTTCTTACCAATGCAAACTCAAAAGGAACAGCTAAAGCCCTCATTTGTTCATCAGAAATCCATAAAGAAGGTAAATCATCGCAAGAAATGATTTTAAGGTCAGGAAAATCCGAAGGAGGCGAGGATAAGGCATCCCGGAAAGAGCGCGATTTACACTTCTCCTCCAAAAAACCAGGGTCACCCACACGATTAATAGCCATCCAACCAAGAATCGCAAAAGGAAACCAGGAATTAGAGAAAAAAGGAATAAGATTACTGAGAAATTGCAGGCGGAACTGTCAGAGATCCCTAACCCTAACCATTCCATGATTTTTTTTTTTTTTCATTCCATGATCCTAATATTTTTTTTTAATTCCATGGTCCTAACATTTTTTTTTTATTCCATGGTCCTAATATAAATAATGTATTCATGTGATTTATGGTTTTTTTGGGAAAGTTATAACTTTTAATAAAGATGGTTATAAAACGATTGAGGTGATTGTATATTTTTTAAGTTACTATAAAAAATAGTTTCTTAGCACAAAGTTTATATGAAAGCAGCAAGAAAGTAATAACCAAATAGATTTGTGATTGCATTTTGAAAATCAAAATGATAAGAAAGTTATTCCAAACCAACTCTTAGGTTTCATTTGGGACAGCTTTGCTACTGTTTTATAAAGTCAAAAATATTAATTAGAAATTTTTGTACTAAAAAATAACTTTAAAAAGACTCTCAAACTAAGCTTTAAACTCATGACTTTTAAATCAATAAAAAGGCAATATAATGATTATTTAATGCTCATCCTCTACTTATGGGTATCATTTATGTAATACTTAATAAGAAGGCAGTTAAATGATAATATAACTGCAAATATTATATATAAAATATTTTTTTATTAAAATATAATTTGTCAAATATGACTGTGCTATGCCAAATTGAGAAAGGCATCCAAATTTCCTCAGCATGGGTGGGCCCTTTTTGGACAATTACCAAAATTGCCCATCATTTTTTTATAAAATCAACTTTGATGGCTAAAATTCATTTCCTTAAAAAATAAAAAATAAAAAAAACAAACTATGGTTGTCCAAAGTTTAGTTAAAACAATGGCTTATTATTATTTTATTATTTTGATGAGGATGTGTTTCGTAATAGCTACACGCTTTTTTAGTGTGCAAGTAGAAGAAAAGCAAGGCAAATTGGCAATGCCTTTCTTTTTATAATTTAATTATGAAAAAAATTTATCAGATTTAGGCTTTCTTTGGAACAACTTTCTAACTGCTTTTTAAAGCAGCTTTTTAGTACAATAATTATAATTTTTGAACTAAAAAGATGTTTTAAGATGCAGTAAAGAAGCTGTCCCAAACGAAGCCTTAATATGTCATCATAAATCAATTTGATCTTGCTTGAATGTTGATATATATTTGAATTAAAAACTTTAGGGTCATTTAAACTCCGATCTCTTCAAACTTATCTGTAAACACAAACTAAATAGTTCATTGAGATTAACATATCAATACCGAAAAATGAAATGATCTGACTAAGCTCAAATCAAGCATGTGAAATGTAATTGAAAATTTTAGAATGCTTATAGTCAAATTGAGCATCTCGATAAGACAAATCCAAAAAGCCTAAAATCATCTAATTTTATCATCATTAAAGTATTTACTTATAGAATTAATGATCTATGCTTTAGAGAATTCGGAATTGTACCCATCAACATCGAGGTCCAAGTCTTACGCTTTGTTTGGGACGGCTTTCTTTTTGCTTCTTAAAGCCGCTTTCTAGTTCAAAAAAATTAACTTTTGTACTAAAAAGCTGCTTTAAGAAGCAGTTAAAAAGCTGTCCCAAACGAACCCTTAGAGTCCGGACATTATTATTTGATCTTCTCCATTTGATACAATTAGCTAGGCCTAGCTCTACAAATTTTTCCTTCATTAAATTTTTAGTGTAATAATTCTTACTTCTATTTTAAGCTTAAGCTCCTTTTAATTTATATGTGCAAATTTTTTATGCAATACTAAGGTGTCGTTTGAGACGGTTTTCTTACTGCTTCTTAAAGAAGCTTTTTAGTACAAAAATTTTAATATCTTTTACTAAAAGCCTGCTTTAAGAAGCACTAAGAAAATCGTCTCAAATGACGCCTAAGACAGAAAACTAATTCTATATCATAATAAATTCAAGATCTTATATTGTTAGTCAAAACTCTCAATTAACAAATCAAGATTAACCTCGGAAAAGATCAATATTAGCAGCAAAAGATTCAATGGAAGGAACTTTTATTATGTCCTCTGATCGGATGTAGATCTACGTTCAGTCAGAGGATTGTTACTCGATTTTTGCTCTGTATTTTGTCGGTATTTCTAGGTATTCTTTGGTAATAACGAGGAATACCGCTCTGTGAAGATCAATACCGAGTAATATCAAGCAACACCGAGTAATCCCAAAAAATACCGAGTTTTTCTAGAAAAAACTCGGTATTTTTTGGGATTACTCGGTATTGCTCGGTATTGCTCGGTATTACTCGGTATTTTGTCTTCTCATAATGGTATTTCTCATTATTGTTGGTATTGCTTGGTATTTGCTCGGTATTTATCGTTTTGTGCATGCGATCTTAGTGCCGGCCAAACGTAGCTCTACGTACGTTCACCGGACCAAATAAAAGTTCCAATGGAAGGGCCTTGTTTCCTTGCATCATTTAAGGGATGATGACGTAAAGAATGACAGCAAAACGAGGCTAAATCTTTAGTCAACACGAAAATTATGAGCTAAGCTACTTCTAAAATTGGGAAAGCAAATGCATTTTGTTAGGTTAATTTGAAGCTTCCGAAGCACATTAAGCGGTTGGAGTAATTGCCACAAGCAACAAATCAAGTACAATGAACTCCAGAATTCTTAGAGAACTAAAACTCCTACAAATTTAATAACAAAAAATACCTAAAACAACTATGTTGATTTTATCATCCATGGCATCTTAAAATTTGACCAAGCATAAATTTTTTATTTGCGACATGAAAATCAAGCTATTTAGATACTTAGAAGAGCTACATTGAATACAAATTATGACTAAAGTATACTCCAAATGATAAATTTATTGATCAAATGATCATCTAGTTTTGATATTTCCACGTCATTAAAATTATACGAATCTGAGCAGTTTATGTACCTTAATCGGACAAAAAGAATCAGAGGCAAAAAAGTCTGAATCAAATTAGGGGACTAAATTTGCCTCCTCTTTTATTGCACATATGTTGAGCACATAGAGAAGGTCGCCACGCTCCCAAACTAGTAGGAGGCGACTAAAGAGACACATTGGCATCAACTCTCTATAAGCTTCCTTGTGGCGCCCTTAAATTATGACTAGATGTGTCGGATTCCACTTGATTGATCCAATTAGATCTAGAAGCATTCACATTCTAACTTTCTAGATTGTATTTATAAAATTAAATTCTATTCATATAATCCACACCCTAAATGACCATACCCTCCATCCAATTAATGATTCTAGTGATCCCAAATTATAATCTCATTGATGATATTAAGTCATTCAGTCCATCTCACTTTAATCAAGTGATGTTTTTTCGTATTTCTTATGATAGGCCAATCTCAATGATTAAAAGCATCTCCACACTGTCAAAAATATGACAAATTTTCAATTTAATGACTCTCTCAGTATAGATTATCACTTAAAAATAATAAAAAAGTTATTAATAATTAAAAAACTCTCTTTATCTCTCTCTCAAAAGCATCTCCACTCTCTTTAACTATGGCAGATTACATCCTTATTTGGTGGGATTGAGGACACTGTTATGCATCATGATGTCAACATTATAGGTGATTTATGTCGTAACTTGCACCAATAGATGTATATTGATGATGGTAGGTAATTCAAGGATATTGACAATCAACAGACAATATGTAGCCTAGCACATGCTACTGCAAATCCATACAATGCTATCCCTTCTCTTACAATGATGAGGTCCCATCACTTACGATTCCTACACTACCAGACATTAAGGCTGCATTTACTCCATATTTCGTATCATCATCCTTATCTTAAGTATCGACCACACAGTTTGAAGACATTGTCGAGGAGTAGCACCACCTATGCATTAGATTGTTGCGTGAATCACAATATTTTGCTTCTAGAAGTGATGTGATACCACATGTCATGTCCCAATATCTAACTTGGAATAATTATTCAGTCGATCATTTAAACCATTAACTTACCAGAGCTATCTATAGTCATCAATCAGTGATAAATAATCTAACAAAATCTATAATTTAAAACATCAATGTACACATTTCTATTCATTCCCAAAAGTTCATTTACAATACTCAGGATCTTGAACAATGATCACAATTCCATCTAGTCCTGAGTACAAAAGAATAACTATAACAAAATGGAACAAAAACCTGAAGAATCTTGATCAACTTCACTCTCCTGCTCCCTTGCCCTGACTTGAAATTATTAACCACATATAATGACCTTCAAAAAGCCCAGTTGGTCACCAAAACTTATAACTAAAAATCAAAGCACGGTATGGAAGCAATATGCATGTCAATCAGTCAAATCAATATCAGTCACTTACACATGATCATTGAGTAAATGCATAATCAGAAATCGTGCAGAAACAGTAATCAACACAGAAACGGTAGTCAATACAAAAACATGTGAATCTATAATCATCAGTAGAAGAATCAATAAACAATATAAAAGTTTGTAAAGCTTAATGAATCAGTACGTGTGTCAAATCTCTACAATAGTTGTCGTATCTATAACATCAGTTAAATCATTAAAGAAATCATCGTATCAGTAATATCAATCAAATCAGTCAATAAATCATCGTGTTAATAATATCAATCATATAAAGAGAATTCATCGGTTCAATAATATCAGTCAGTATAAAACATCAAATCAATACTATCATTCGTGACTATTGAAATCAAATAAATACAGTAAAACCGAACATACACTTGCAATTACAGTTATTCAATATCACATGCTAAGCGAATCACATGCAATCTGGTAATCTATATCACGTGTTCAGTGAATCACATGTCACTTGCTCAATATCACATGCATGATGTCAGTGCAGTGAATCCGTAGTATCAATGCTTATATCAATATCAGTAATATTCCAGTGACATGAATCATACATTAACAGTAAAATCATACAGTAACGATAAATCTGTACAATAACGATAAATTCGTCAGTATCAGTAAATCCATCAAATCAATATCATATTAATAACATCAATCAATCATATCAATAAAATCTATCAGATTATTAAATAAAGAAATCAATTTTGATCAATAATATCAATCGGTATGAAATCACATAAAATAATCAAATCAATACATTGTTAAGAATAGTTGAAATCAAATTAATAAATCAATAATAATAATTAAAATCAATCAATGCAGTAAGATCATATTTTATATCACATGCATGGTAAATCACATGAAATTCAGTTTATATATATATATATATATATATATATATATATATATATATATATATATATATATATATATATATATATATATATATATATATATATATATATATATATATATATATATATATATATCACTTGTTCGGTGTATCACATGTATCAGTCAGTATTTGATATATAATGTGTTATAAGATCAGTACAATGAATCAATAGTATCAGTGAATTAGTAGTATCGGTAAATCAGTAGTATCGAATCCGTATCAGTATCAATAACAATCCAGTGACGTAAACAATATGCAATATCAATGAAATCGTGCAGTAACAGTAAATTCGTACAATATCAATAAATCAAATTAATATCAATAAATCCGTACAATACAATAAATCAGTCAATACCTGTATGTCCATAAAGAAATCATAAGAATAATACTTTACACATGCATTCCAGTACAGTAGTCTTACTTAACAAGTACAATCACTGGCTATTAAAGCATTTTTCAATGTTAGTATCGATGTTAATAATCAGTTAGCTCAGTAAATAGAGTCGTCACCCTTTGTCCATCGGCATAATAATCTCCTTATGACTCTCAATCGTTATATCACGTGATCAATAGAGGATAACACCAAATTCTTTTTAAAGGAAAGCTCGTCGTCCCACCAACCTGTACATGACAATCTCCAACCACTACGGGAAAACACGCGATTACCGTCAGATTTTCCGGCGGCAAATTCTGCACCGGTAAGCACGGCGCAGGTAACGGCGCATTGTTGCGACGGAAAATCTACTACGGATTTTTCAGCGCAAACTACATCGGAACCTTTTCGCCGGTATTAACGGGTTTTCCCGTAATGAACCAACGGTTCAACCAGTCTTTACTTGTCTTTCAGTAATATAATAATAATAGATTCAATCATATATACACATTCATATACATCTCATTAATGCATTGAAATCAACAAGACAATTTAACTCAATTGAAGAAAATTCTTAAAATATCGTACACTCGACAGAAATCCCAAACATAGACAAAATACACAGTGTCAAAAAATTACCAAATTACCAGAAATCGTATAAAACAACGATTCAAAAATTTACTCGTACTGAAGCAATAATTTTGAACATCTATATAATTTTTTATTCGATAAGAACTCCACAGAATTCAAAATACCCGGTGAAAACTTTCCATAAAATATTTAAATTCTGCAAAATCATCATTTCAATAACATACCAAAAATTACGAGGTAAAAGTTTCGTCATTACCAAGATATGCACGTTTTTTGGTAACGGAATCACAAAACTGAGCAGAAAAATACCAAAACACAAAATCTTCGAAATCAGAAATAGGATTCGAATTCCTTACTGTGAGACGAACAATTCTTCCAACTGCGTCGACAGACGAAAATCGCTCCGCGGCCTTCGAAACCAAGCTTTTTCCTTCTCTTTCCTTCTTTCTCTCACCTCTTTTCTCTCTCTCTTCAAAATATCTCAAACGGTCCATAAATAGAGAAAAGATCTTTAAGTTCGTCCAGACGATGTTTCCCATTCATCCCGGGATGAAGCTCTCTGGACACAGATCGTACAAACGATGATGGATTTCGTCCCTAGACGATGCTCTCTGGCAACAAAAATTTGTTATGTTCGTCCCGGACGAACTCAGGTTTGTCCAGACGAACCTGCATTTTACTCAGTTCATCCAGACAGTTCGTCCGTACTAACCATACAGATTTTCATAATTTTCTTCAGTTCGTCCCGTACTAAGGTCAGTTCGTACAGACTAATTGCACTAAAAAAAATGAAATTCTGAGGGGTTTCACACCACATCATCATAAGAGGAGGCATTACTAATATGTATTATATATCTTTTGGATATTATAGTTATATTTATGATGTTCACTTTGTACTCCTTTGTCATGGATTTTATAATACTTCTTCATTCTATTACATCAATCTTCACCATTTTTTGTTCAAATGTTTCAATTTTCAACATGATAGTGAAAGTCTATCTAAACTAACTACATTAATTACCTAAACAAACTAAGTAGTTACTTTTTAGTAGTAGCTCCTAACAATACCAAACTAGCCTTCATTCATGAACAATTAAAAGATAATAATAATAAAAAATTACAACGTAATATGAGCTAAATAGTAAAACAGAGTACAAACCTAAACACTTCCATCAGCACAAAAAGATCAATTCTAAAAAAATAAAAATAATAATAAAAAAAAGATCATATCACATATGTATAATTAGCATGTGCAGGTAAGCTTGAAGATGTGTTTGAGTTTGATAACATTTGAAGTTATACTCAAGCTCTTGTTGAATATACTGTCAATCTGTTTCATTTAAAAAATTCTTTCCTTGCACAACATCACTCATCAACGTTTTATAGGATTCTAACAAGAATTCATCGAGTCTATGATACCATTTATGATACAAATTACAGTGATCTGCATTGACCATGACCTTTCAACGACCACCTCAACTCAACCTTCTATATCACATCTGATTTCAAGAATTCGACCCTTAAGAAAGTCTAGGGAACCCAAATGCCCAACATATTCCATGAATCTCTACTGTAAATATCTCCATCCCACGCCTCTAAGATCATTACCAGCCCAATACGATTTTATGCCACAATAAGAAATCTTCATTTATGTGACAAATATTCATAACACACTGAAATATTTTATCACATTTTACCTTTGCATCAAGGCTCTCATTGTTATATAGCGCCAAACTTTCTTTCGATTGGGTGTCTCACTCTTGAATATAATCATTTGTTTTGTGGGAATTCTTCAAATCTTATCCATAACTAACGAATTCATTATTGAGTAACATATAAGAGGTTGCACAACTCTTGCAAAAATAATTTAAGACTACAAGATATAGGTCCTACTCATCCTAGGAAGCCCTACATCCACAACTTATATAGTCTTCAAATCACAGGTAAATGATCTAAACTAAATAATAAAAATTATTTAATTA